>JAGDQP010005836.1:45377-75769 GCA_022664845.1 Lepisma saccharinum | reverse complement strand
ATTGATGTAACCGGACTCGCTCAGCTCCACAATTGAACAGGGAGGCAAACCATCGTTGAATTTCGGACGCATTCTGACACCTTTGAAAATGATCATCGGTGGAATGTACGAGCCAGCAGCATTGGAGGAAGCAACGACCGTCACGTTCTCAACTTTCTTAACATTTGTTAGTGACACGATTTCAAGCTTCCCTTTTTGACTTACTATTTTCATGGGTCTGTTATTAAAAGGGATTCCTGTCTCGTCGACATTGTATATGCATTGAGGCTTGTCGAACAAGTCAAACTCAGTCATTACACTTTTCAAAATGCGAAAGTAGTTTCTTACTTCTTGTTCATTCATACCCTCAGCTCTAGCTCTCGATAGTCCTTCCGGTTTTCTCAAACTTATGTTTGAGTGTCTCTTCATAAAGGCTTTGAACCAATCATCACCTGCTATCTTCACATCTGAATTCCATGGGTGTCGAATTCCACAAGCCACAGCCACATCAAAAGCAGCCCGTTTCACTTGCACGGGTGTAAGTCCTAATCCTCTATTTTCAAAATACACTAATCTGTCAACCAAAGCTTTTTCTATTTCTTCCGACAATACGGTGGGATGTCCAATTTTGCCTGTCACCCGTGGAATGAGTCCCACCTGCCTATCCTTTTCCTTGCCTACGCGGTCGTGGAGGGTGCCCAGTGGAATGTGATATAACGCAGATGCTCCTCTCAACGACAAATCACCTGATATTACGCTCTTCACTGCTGTTTCCATACTAGTAGGATCCCATAAGAGACGCTTCTTCTTTTCAGTTTTCCGTCGTGGCATCTGTAATGACACAACAGGAAAGGCACAGTGAGAATGCTATCTCACAACTGTTTGATATGTACATTCATCTTAGTGTTCAGAATTGTCCCTCATTTGTGTTCGAAATTGTACCTTTGGCTGTCTTTTGACAACAACTACACAGTTACAAATGTTGCTCATAGATGGCACTTGGTGTACCTTGCTTGCTTCCACCAAAGACCATGCAATGTTTTACAGTAAACTAATAACCAATATTTCGCAATTAAGCACAACGACACAACGTCAAACAGTGAGTGATTTTATAAAACAACAGTTTCTATGGATGATATACATTCCTTTGCTGGAAGAATAATTTCTGTACGGCCTCAACAAACAGCTACACACACAATCCTATGGGGAACACACACGCACATAAGTACCTATTCACGCCATATACCTCACTCGGTGTTGGCAACTTTTGTAACTCGACAAATGGCGCAAAAGCTTAGCGTGTTCAGAATTGTACTCGTTCGAAATTGTACCTCCTTACCCTACTGGAATTCAATTAACTAACTCTATGGCTTACGGAACTCGCAAGTTCATCGCCGCAGTAACAAACGTTCACCATTGAATTCTATTCTGGGCAATATCAAGCCAATTTTCCGTCACGAACAACTACTTCTCGAAGATCTCATCTAATACTGTCCTCCCAACGACGTCTCGGTCTTCCCAATGGTCTCCTTCCACCTGGTCTTCCAACCAGGATAGAATATAATCTTCGTTTTTTCCCCATCCGATCTACATGGCCTGCCCACCTTAGTCGTCGCGATTTCTTTATTTTTACAACATCTGGTGAATTGTACAGTCCGTGGAGTTCTTCATTATGCAGTCTCCTCCACTCTCCAGTCATCTCGTCTCGTTTCGGCCCGTATATCTTTCTCAAAACCCTATTTTCAAACACACGTAATTTATGTTCAATTAGATTTAATTACAAATTTTATTCAATTAAATTAGAAACAATCCAATGATACGAAATCTATATTATAGTTGAAAATAACCGTTGAATCCATGTTGAACTAACAACTTAACCAACAATAACAAGTTTCTGTTGAAATACTATTTAAAACTAGACGTACTTTTTTATCCGATAACGGTTAATCAACAAAATAAACAAAAATCAACGTTCAAAACACCTTTGTGTGCTAATTGTATTGTACTCTTACGTAAGGTCAAAGAATATAAGCTCAAACCTCTACATACACCTCATATCTTCATGCGGTAGTTAGTATTCGTACAACTGTTGTAGTTACTTTCTTTTTCCAGCTCTATTATATCGTTAAACAAAGTTAAAAGAAATGTAACGTGTTAGAAATCTACTAACGACTGTCCTGATATCAAGCGTTATGGTCATTTCAAACGAGTCTGGTTTTCACGTTGAATACATTTTCTCTCCGCAGATAAACACGGTGCTAAAGAGGAAATCATCTACCTATATTTTTGTTGGTATCAATGATACATGCTGGTGGATTGTAGGCGTGAATCTCTGATAATTTTTTTATACTCCAAAAAAAAAGAAGGAAGACCGAGGACTAAAAGATGAAATGAAAAAAAGATAAATGGTGGTACAAGTTGTGATTAGCCCAATAAACGACCTTCACGGAAGAGGAACTTCGTATGAGAATATATTGAAAAGGGGGAGACAGAAATGTCGCCATGGCAACTCGTCCTAAACAAAAAGGACTGCGCAAATAATAGGGGAATAAAAAGACAAAAAGAAGGTTGTTTCTACGTCATCAAGGAATAGTCGGTTGTAATTAAGCTGATAGTAAACTTTATAGGTCGTTAGAAAAAGTCGAGTTTTGTACCAATTCACACTTCTAAAAAAAAATATAACGATCATAAAAAAAAATACACAGTGATATTTGCACGTATAGAGTGAAACTAACACGAAATGGAATTTGTATAAGATAAATCCATATTTACCAACCATCATCCTGCTTTCTACCATGTAAACGGTAGCACATAGGAAGATACTGACCAAGCGTACGTTGCTCAGTTGCTAGAATGTTGGGTTAACAATCGAAGGTCCTGCGGACGATCCTAGTGGCCCCCTATTCTGATTGAGATTTTCCAGAGTTTCTCCTCAATCACACCAAGCAAATACCGAGATGATAACTACTAACTAGGCCTTGGCCGACTAGCTTCCAGCATCCTCTCCCCCGCCCTATCCCAGTCTGAGATGCCTACATTAATTATTTTCGGAGAAACTGATGATAATGTCACGGTCTTCGGAGCGGCAATGGATAGGCACTTGTCTTCGAGCCCCACGGCATTCTACCCTGACTGAGGAATTTTCAGATTATCTCCCAGTTTCGCCAGGCTAATGCTGAATTGGTACCTTAAATAAGTTCCTGGCCTATACCTTACCCATTCTTGATCTAACCCATCCTGGCCTGAGAAGAAGATGCCAAATGGCCTTATATAAATCCAATTCAAGACACTGATTTCATATTTCAGTTCTGTAACCTTGATCGATTTATTAGGACTTATTTTAATCTGGTGACGTAATAACCTTTCATCGTGGTATTTTTGTACGATATGCACTTCTGATTGAAATAATTTGATTTTTTTGTTGTTGTTGTCTTTTGGCAATTCTGGCTGAAATCGGAAAAAGGTAGAGCGAAAGGTGTTGGAAGGAAGTCATCTAGGGCCTAGCGTGAAGGTACCGTCCGGGTACCTATATGGTGTGGCTGAACAACATTGAGATAACTTTCGTGGCGATGGGTAACCACTGGGATCATCCCCAGGACCTTCCAATTGCTAAGCTACCCTTCTACCGATTGAGTTACGACTACTCGGTTATACGAAGTCCTTTGTTACAAAATTTCCAACTCTGAGTTTCACCATCTTTATCCTGACTTTGTACTGCATTTCTCAATATTTCCAAGTTTCTTCCCGTATTTTCACTATTTTTATGATTGTCTTCCCGAATTTTCATTACTTTCTTTCCGAATTTTCACTATTTTCTTTCCGAATTTTCACGACTTTCTTTCCGAATTTTCACGACTTTCTTCCCGAATTTTCACGACTTTCTTCCCGAATTTTCACTACTTTCTTCCCAAATTTTCAATATTTTCGTCCTAAATTTTCACTAATTTATTTCCGATTTTTAACTAACTTCTTCCCGGGGTTTCAATATTTTCTTTCCGAATGTTCACCACTTTCGTCCCGAATTTTCACAAATTTCTTTCCGGGTTTTCACAATTTTCGTCCTGAATTTTCACTATTTTCTTCCCGAATGTTCAGTATTTTGTTCCCGACTTTTCATGATTTTCTTCACAGATTTTCGCAAACTTCTTCCCGAATTTTTCCGATTTTTTATAAATTTCTTCCCGGGTTTTCACAACTTACGTCCTGAATTTTCACTATTTTCTTCCCGAATTTTCAGTATTTTATTCCAGATTTTTCATGATTTTCTTCACGGATTTTCACAAATTTCTTGCCGGGTTTTCACTATTTTCGTCCTGATTTTTCACTATTTTCTTCCCGAATTTTCAGTATTTTGTTCCCGATTTTTTCATGATTTTCTTCCCGAATTTTCACAATTTTCACGATTTTCTTTCCGAATTTTCACGATTTTCTTTCCGGATTTTCACTACTATCTTCCCGAATTTTGGTTATTTTCATGCTGAATTAATATTATTTCCTTCCTGTCTTTTCACAACACAAAACCCTGCCAATATAATAGCATCACACCGTAAACAACTACTACATCTTGATTGAACTCACTAACAGGCTTTTAACCACATGCACCAAAATTAGATGGAGTTTCTCTAGCACAGTTTTTTTTTGTATTAAAATCTAACATAACTCGTGTAACACAGAATAATAGAGATAGTTAAATTAACACAGGTGATTCTTGCTGTGTGTATGAATCTTGTATGAATGCATTGATGATTTTTTAACGAATAACTATAATAGTGTTTAGGTGAATAAATACGTGAAGACACGGATGAATGAATTAATGAGTGGCGTATTGAATGAATACACTCTGCCTTACATAGTCTTGATATATCACACATATTAATTAACGCCAGTTACATCGGATGAATGATTTACCCAAATAGCAAATTAATGAACACATGACACATTGCCTAGTTAAATAAATTAGAATAAGCAATACATTCACTCTTGGTAATAGATATGACATTTACGATTATTTGTCCCGGCGATGGTCAAATAAATGAATCTATAAATAAATGAATGGAAAAATTAAAACATACATGTCTTAGATTATATCCGTAAATCAGAGCGTCTTTTCACACATGAGATACACGCATTATCCTCAATTACGTGAATGAATAAGTAGCTGGGCAATTGAACAAATGAATATAGTAATGTCTTGAATTTCAAACGTAAATTATGTTGAATATTGTTTCTAGTTCCTTGTTAGAGAAGAAATATGATAGTCTCACTTACACTACTCGTTATAAATAGAGGAAATAAAAAGAAAACATGCACACAGCACGCAAGATGGACCGGCACAGAGCACAAAACATAGCATGGCCTGCAAGTTCACCAGATCTTAATCCTATCGACCACTTGAATGAACGATTGAAAACGAACGATACATATAATTGAAATTTGAATCCTATATTTCCTCAAGCACGAAATATTCAAAATAAAGAGTTGGCAACCATTTTTTTTTTTAATGCATGAACAGCAAGCAAGAAACTGTCAGGCTCAGTCTTTGGCCCCTCTCCCGCCAATCCTTGATATGAAACTGTTAAGCTAAATGGAGAGAAAAGTTTGCTACTGCTGGTTGTTAATGAAGTCAGAGAATGCGGGTAATAAACTGTTTATAAGTCCTACATGATTTCCTCCTTTGTCGCCATGGTGACCAACTGGCTGTCGAAACAAATGGCGCCGCCATACTTTCATATTAGAATCACAAAAAAGTATTGTTATAATATATAACTATAAAATGACAGTACTACTCAACGTGATGTTGATATAGGTTATGGAAGTTAACCAGCTTTGGTAGTTAACCCTTTTAAAATGGAGTTAAGGTAACCAGTCTTTCCACTAAAGGACTTACACTATATCCACATTTAAGAGTAAATACAACAAAACGCTAATTTTCGACTTTTGTTTCTCCATAAAGCGGAGTAACTTTCTTCCATTTCGTGTTACCACTTTTTACAGTGTACCACTCATCCCTCGGACAATGAGGTTAGCTTAGTCACCAAAATATTCAACACTTGTGAAGAATATCAAGAACACTGTTATGGCTACTCATCAATGTCATCCATACCTTGTTACCTCACTGTTTGGCAAATTTCTGTCTGTCGTCATGGTAACCGAATCGTGTTATTACCATAATTTAAATAGACAAATCGTATGACTTGTTTGATCTGTTGCTATTCGTACTTCGTTCCCATTGAACTCCCCTGTCTTCGCGATTCTTTCTAAGAATTCTGGAGAAGAAAAAGAACAGATTCACTGAGTATTATCTGCATTATATTGGCTTATAAAGACGAAAGTAGTCTTTGTGCCTGCCCATGCTGGAACCGAGTCACGTTTGTTGACTCGGTGACCCGATCATAGATGAACCGATTGACCCGCTCTTGACCTCAGACCACACGTTTACGTCTTTATTGTTATTTGGACACCCCTGGGGGGGATTTTTGTTTCTTCCAGGGATATGATACTATTTCCGTATGTTATTACTATAATTAGGTACTTTTCGACGTCGAATCTTTCGTGCTCTGGCGATGAAATCCGTATCTCGATTATCCCCTGAAAGAAACTCTGTTTAAACGCAGCAATTTATAATAAAGAAAGAATATAAACTTTACCATGCCTTCTGGGTCGCCGGGTCAAAATCAGGTCACTGGCCCAGGCTAGGATCCAAGCATAGACCCATTGACCCTATTCAAAACTTGACCTGATTGACCCGCTTCAGTTCTGGTCCCTGCCCGTGCGTTTTGGAAGTTATTTTCTCCCTGTGGAAGTAAGCAAGGAGAGAATCTTCTTTAATTGACTGAATTGTTATTAATATCCTAAATGTGCTGAAGAGCTTGTAAGGACGGGACCTTGTTTCTTTCTTTTTTCTGGTAAAGGAAGCTTCGAACCACTCCGTTCAAGAAACCCTGTCGGGAATTGAACCTGTGACTACGCTCATTAAAAGCGAGCGCACTAACCTCTCAACCGCCCCAAGGTCAAAATGTTCTTTAGTTGCGATGACAAAACTGCCATCCACTTGAAACTTGAAGTCGTTCTTTGCCAGAGCGCTCAAGTGAACTTAGAACGCGTTGCATTGAATTTGTCAAGCTTATCGTTATAAGATTGATTTGATTTGTTTCTCTGGGATGAATTGCCAGCTATTGGCCTAAGTGGGCCACGGTGGCTCAGTTGGTAGAGCGCTCACCTCTGGTGCTAGGGTTCGTCGCATCGATCCCTGCTCATGCCATGTGGGCTTTGTGGTGGACAAACACCATGTGCGAGGTTTTTCTCGGGGTGCTTCCGTTTCCTCCCACTTTCTTCATTCCAGCAATTCATCCCAGCATATGACCTGAGCCATAGTTGAATAAAGGCTTTAAAATAAATTCAAATTCAAAACTCTATTGGTCTAAGCCCTTTACGTCTGAGTGATGACGCCTTTGGACGATCACTCATCCTTGCAGAGGAGAGCGAGGGTCACTACTTACCGGTCCGCCATAGGCTAAGGAAAATTTTGAAATACCTCAGGCAGAATGACTACTAGTGGAGTTCGAAGTTCGAACCCATGTGTCTACTCATTATCGAACCGAAGTCATATATAGTCATAATGAACCGAAGTCATTATCATATACATATATTCCGTCGTTTTCTATCCACTGCTCGATGAATGCCTCCCCCTTTTCATTTCACATATCCTCTGCTGTTATCCTCATCCATGTAGCTCCTGAAAAACGCATTATTTCATCTACACATCTTGCATTTGGACGTCGTCTCGGTCGTTTCTTTTCTCTGTGAATCCAATGTAATACATTCGCCATCCATCTTCCATCTCTTTGTCTACCTATGTGACCGGCCTATCTCCACTTCATCTTCGCAGTCTTGATTACATCTACCTTTGTTTGTGCCCGAACCCATTCGTCTTCCTGTCCCTCCTGGTTATTCCTAGCATGTATCTCTCCATTGCTCTTTATGTGACTCTTAATCTTTGAGTCGTTTGCGCATTCAATGTCAAGTTTCACAGCCGTACATCATTACAGGTAAGACACATTGAACTTTAAACTTCAGACATGTTAGTAGTTTGCTTTTGAAAACAAGGTGAAGTCTTCCAAAAGAACTCCACGCCATTTTACATCTTCTATTTATTTCGTCCGTCAACTTGGCATTAGATGTTTTGAGCTGCCCTAAGTAAACATACTAATCAACTACGCCTATTGTCTCTCCGTGAATCGTTATTTCCTTCTTTTCAGCGTATTTATTACTTATGTTTTACTCAAATTCATTTTAAGTTCTAGTTTCGAATACTCAGCTTTTTCTTTATTATGGTTTGTAGTTCCACATTTGAAGCAAACAGGCGTATATCATCAGCGAATCTTACAAGGGAAGTATTTCGGTTCGAACAGGAATTGTTTGATAAGATTTCGTATATGTATTCGTACCCTGATGATGATAAAGCCTGCAAAGTAATTCGACCGTGTAAGGCCTCGTTTGTCCGCTAGAGGGCGTTAAAATTTGGAGGAAGGAGGAGACAGCCGCTGCAATGACTTCCGTGGTTTCGGTTTGAACAGGCATTTATTACCCAAAGTATCTACATGAACATACCTGACAGTGCTGACAAAGACTGCAAAGTCATTCCAGCGTGTAACAAATAGTTTGGCAGATATAGGCCAGTATTTGTCTTCACAAATGTAAGTGAGGGTTTCCACAAAGGGAGTAGAACAGAAGGGAGAATCATAATAGGGATATGGGACAAAAGACACAGGGCAACCTTCAAAAGCACACTCCAAAAAGAATACTAATCTCTTAAAAAATCTGAGTTTCGGGGTGGAGTCCGGACACGCAGAGCCCTCCCCCCCTCTACGTACGTCCCTATCCGTAACTGTCAGCAACTTCAAGAGTATACAATAAAGTGGCATTTGACATACGCGAATGCATACACGAAGTCTTACCAAACAATTCCTGTTCGAACCGAAATACTTCCCTTTTTAGATGATTAAGGTAGACGCGCGCGTCTGCGATCCAATCGAAGTCACACGCGCGCGGTCCTAGCTGCATCACTACAAAAGCCCAACTACACCTCCAGAAAAAAAAAAGCTTGAAAAAAATTTGAAGTTTCACTGCCCCCGTAAAGTCCCGCAGTGAGAAGTGACCACTCTCCAACTTCTACAGTGATCTCCTATTCATGCACATGCTACATGCAACTAAAGTCTGTTGTCACGGGTGTGGATGCTTACGATTTCTGTCTTTCGGAGACATTTACCGCGAATCGGAGTATGTAAGTAGAAAGAAAGAAGGTGAAAACAGAAGATAGAGAAACGCGACAAGAATTTTGTATGAAGAGGGCAAAAACCAGAATATGCATTGCTGTATATTCTGAAAAAATCCCTGTATCGAACTAACTATGATAGATTACCTGGTAAACCACGCATGCTGCAAAGGGTGGGAAAACCCAGGTAATATGTCTGTATTGGCTCTAATTAATCGCATCCTAAAAGCAAGTGTCTGTGTTGAACATGCAATCGCCGGTCAACTGCTGCATCTCAGGTGGGTGGCTTCTTCATCCAGGGGCTGCATCCACGAAGTGGGTTGTCCTCTCTGTCGTCTCGGTGTCCAACTGGTGTCCACAGTATGCTGGAGTCCGCAGGTGACCAGTACCCAATTTTCTGGCCCAGTCAAGTTATCTGTATGGGCCCCCCATGACCACAGAAAAAACTTAACTGAAGTGGCTCTTAAAAGGGTACTGTTGCCATTCCACGACTACAGATGGTGCTGGGTGCTTCGCCTCGCTGTCGCCCGGTTTCCCGGGCAGCTGCTACCGCGGTTGCCGCTGACCAAGTTCGTCATGCCTCGACATGCTCTATCATAACCGTCATGCTTCTGGCTGCTTCTCTCCTTCGACCATAAATGGTACACGGCTTCAACGTGCTTACTAGTGGTACTAGGTACTTCGCTTCGCTGTCGTCCGGTTTCCCGGCCAGTTGCTACCGCGGCTACCATTGACCACGTTCAACAGGTTTCCATGGTTAAATGGCCTGCTTCTTCCGGTCTTCGTGTCGGTATCAGGAGACGGCTATTCTTCGCTGGTGAATACAGCTTCCTGCTGGCGTCATCACATCACGGGCGTTTTGAGGGCCACACAGCTGCCAAACGATGCCATCGGACCGCGAGCGCACACCGTAGGGCGTGCAAGCCTATTTATATGCGAGCTTGCTCCGCCCCCTGGCTGGCATTGGCCAGGGGTTTGTAATGATGCACCCAGGGTGCTGAGCGTGATGCTTCATCTGCTTTATTTTCAAGTGTACATACATATTCTAACTTCATCCATGTTAAAGTTTTGGAAGATTCCGTCGAGGACACAAAGGAGGGAATAGTTTTCGAGAAATGGAATCTTCTTACCGTATCCATTTTCCAACTTTGATTTTTTAAAACTCTTTTGATGTAGTCTAATGGAAGATGTGGCAGACAAGTAAATGTTTTGCAGTAACTTGATGTATGCATTCCATTTTCATACATTTTAAGCCATTGACAGATTTGATCATACCCAATTTATTACAGTAATTGAATCCTACATGAATTTCCTATTTTCAAACATTTTCTATGACAAAAATTCTACCAAGTTATAGTTCCTCCGTTTTATTTTGGAGTGACATTTTTGTAACGCAATAGGATGGGAACTTTTAAATCTAATTTTTACTTTCGTTAGTAGATGTCACACATGGAAGGGACATCTTCACAAATTTGGGAAATATTTTTTAAAAAACTTTCTTTTGTTCAGAGCTGTATCCAGTCTTAACATTTCTTTTGGGAATAACTTTAGAATAGATGGACTGATTTTGAGTACGGTTTGCTGCAGCTTAAAGCGAATGTGATATTTTGTTTGTAAGTTAAAAAAAAAAAAACTTTAATCAAATCGGTTTATCCATTCTGAAGCTTTTTGGAGAAGAGTGGGTACAAATTTGGGCGCTGATTAAACATTTAGTTATTTATTCTAACAGAATTATTTTATATAAAGTTTTAGTAAGAACTAAACATGAATATGCAGCTGTCATATGTAACACGGGTACAAAAACAGCCGCAGAGAAAATAGAAGCAGTCCAAAAATGCTTTATAAGAATCTTATGCTATAAATTCCAACTTCCGTATATACAATACAATTACGAATTTTCGTGTGTGCATTTTAATATTGAACCCTTGTACACAAGAAAGAAAATTATGGACAGTCAGTTTATTGAAGGCATAGACCCTACTGAAGTGTAGAATTCAAATTAAATATCTATTAGAAAAAATTTACTTCCAAGTGTCAGCACACAAATGAACACATCTTAACTTTTAACTACAAAGGAGAATTTTAAGACTTTGTTAGCCAGATTGATAGTTCAGTATAATAAACAATAAACTAACATTATATTTTCATTTGTAGTTTTAACATATATAGTTTTACTCCCTTGTACATATTTTAATTCATACTTTATGTGCCATACTTATAGTAGGAACCCTTGTAATTTAGTAACAGGGAATCCTTTGTAAATTTTAGTTTCGATATTAAGGGAACTTTCCCTTAGAAAATATTACTAAAATTTTAATAATTTCTTTATGATTTATTTTATTTATGGATGTATTATACTTTAATCTTTATATAGTATTTACTTGTGGCATTTAGGCTACAAAGAGCTTTTTACGACATTAATAAATTTTATTATTATTATTATTACTATTAACACTTCTTAGGCTGTTAGGATTCAATTGAGTGCACATTCTTTTTAATACATACTCTATGGCGAGTGACGTCATAATAAAGAATAAACGGAACTTGAAGTTTATAAAACTTGATGCGTTGGTAAGTTGCAAATCAGCTGATATGAACGGAATATTTCTTATGTTTTAACGAAGTATGATACAGTAAAGTTCGCTACGAAACTTCTAGATAATAGATATATTTGAAGCAGAATAACCTGTCATTTTCCGGTAAGAATGGTACATAAAGGAATCCATATAAAGGTAAACCAAAATATGTATTTTATCGGAAATGTGTTTGATGTTTGACATCTGTAATCTGGACTGCCAAAAATGTAAATTAAGATGTTTTCAAATTGTGAATTAGTTTTGGGCTGTGCTTTTACGAAAGATATACTAATACAAATATTGTGTCTATGCCCATAATCTCTTTGGGAAATGTCATATATTTAGTCCTTAGCGAGATTCGGTGTCTAAGATGGAATGGCAGTGCGCAAACTGCTACGTCTGGAATCATCGTTACTAACATAACTTATACAAGCTAACCTAACGTAGCTTGTGGTGTTGTGGGTTAGAATATAGTTGTTACCGAGGCTAACATAATCTATTCTACTGCTATAAACTGTGTTTATATACGATTAACCTAATCTCAGGTAACACTAATTTAGCCTATTTGTATTGCTAAAGAATCTAATCTATTTGAACGTAACGAATACGTGCATGCTGAATAATTTAACCTGAACTAACCTAATGAACAGACCTTAGTTTACGTACAGTGTGTCATGGACTAAGGTATGTATTATAATAGATCTTAAAGTTTGTAATTGTATACTGTCCCTTTACAGTATTGAACTGAAAATAAAGCCTACTATATCGTTGGAATCACATTGAAAGTGCTTATGGTAAATTACTCATTTCATATAGCGTTTGCACTTCTCTTTTATTCATTGTTATTTTTACCAGGTGCGTAAATATGAAACCGGAATTTATGTACAGAAAAGACACAGTGATTGGATGACAATGCTAAGAACTATTTTATTCGAAGTATTGGCCATTGCTAGCGATACATTTCTGCCATCGTTCCGGCAATGTGTGGATGCCAGACCAAAAAAAACTGTGCCTCTTGTGCTGCAAACCAGTCATCAAGCCATTTTCGTAAGATGTGAAGCGCTGGTCAGCAAGTGCGTGGATGCAAATAAGTGAAAATCGGAAGGCAAAAGTCTGGTAAGTAAGCCGCATGCGGAAGAATTTCCCAGCCAAACGTGGCAATCGTTTCCTTGACTGGTTTTGCTTTGTGGGAGGGTGCTTTATCGTGAAGCACGATTACTTTATGTTGTCTTTGGTCATATTCTGGTCGTTTTTCACGCAATGCTTGATGCAAATCGATCATTTGTTGTCGGTAACGTTGGGTATTAACGGTTTCGCCAGGTTTCAGCAGTTCATAATAGATCACTCACTTCTGATCCCACCAAACACAAAGCATTGTCTTCCGTCCGTAGCGATTTGGTCTTCCAGTCGATGTCGCCGGTTCCTGGAGTTACCCATGATCTTTTACGCTTAGGATTCTCGAAATAGATCCACTTTTCGTCACCTGTCACAATTCGATGGAGAAATGATTACCTTTTGTACCTGGCGAGCAGAATTTCGCAAGTGTCTTTCTCGGTTTTCCTGCTGTCGTTCAGTTAATGCATGTGGAACCCATTTTCCCACCTTCTGAATCTTGCCCATGGCTTTTAAACGTATGGAAACTGCTTCTCATGTCACATTAATTGATCCGCGAGTTGTTGGTGCGTTTGAGCGTCACTCATCCAACAAAGCTTGCAATTCGCTGTCTGCAAACTTTTTCGGTGGTCTTCCATGTTCTTCGTTTCTCACGTCAAAATATCGCCACTTTTAAATTTTGTAAACCACTCATAGCACTGTGACTTACGAAGAGCATGTCATATATTATGAACTGCTTAAACCTGGCAAAACCGTTAATACCCAACGTTACCGACAACAAATGATTGATTTGCATCAAGCTTTGCGTGAAAAACGACCAGAATATGACCAAAGACAACATGTGATTGTTCTTCACGATAATGCACCCTCCCACCGTAAGCTTCGACAAGGATGCGATGCGATTCTGCAGCAGTTTTCTTCAAATGGCAACAAAAAATCATTGCTGTCCGCACATCGTAGTTTGCAGGTACAAATTGCTCCATGTTCAACGCTATTAAACATTACACTATGACATGAAACTTGTCTGGTTGTGAGTTGCAAATCGTTATCAGCAGTCAAAACAAGCAAGTAGCGCCAAGAATGCAGTTTTACGGTAACCACAGTGACAGCTGACGCCGTCTATGCACAAATTATTCCGGTTTCATATTTACACACCTGGTACTCTGGATGCACGCGGTTACTCAGGAACTACGAAAGTAAGGCTAAGAAACAGGCTGATTGAAATATCAATACAATAAACGATCAACATTTTTTGAAAATAATTAAACCATCAGATTTTATTCGTAGTTTTAATACATGTCAGCCATTTATGTACTATATTTATAAACCTTTGTAGCTCTAGAAGTTTAATATTTTATTTGTATTATTTTATTTGTGGATGTATGTAATTTTGTCTGTATATAATTTGGATCTGTGCTATATAGGCTAGAAAAGTTGTTCATGGTACACTAATAAGGTATTATTATTATTCGTACAGTAATTATGGACGAAATTCAGTAATTTTGCTGATCCAGTAAGATCTCGATTTAAATATTTTCCAGTCTTGATCTGCATTGAGCACTTGCGAGGTGTTTTGCAATCTCTGTGCTGGTGTTCGTTTTAATCTGCTTGCTTGATGAAAGAACCTTTTCACAGTTCCCGAAAAGCCACTTTAAGTGAAAGTGCCTTTTAGTGAAACCAATGTTTGCTCTACCAGGCTGCTGCTGGACTAAACCACGAAGCTTGTATGCAATAATTCATGCTTTCCAAAGAACATTTACACGTTCTAAATCTATGGTCTTCGTACGTACGTGCTTAGAACAAGATGACGACGGTAGGAAACAGTTAAAAAATATTTATGTTTTTCTAAGTCAGATTATATCAGTTCAGTTTAAAGTTACTGATACTAAACAGTAAATTGCAGAAAATATTTCTGTCATTCTTCATGTTTAATTATAATTCTCCAATAATAACAACTGTCATTTATAGTCTATCAGCTGTTGCTCGTCGCATAATACGAAATTCAAACGGAATTTATGTAGCAGTGTCTGTCACTTGATTTGCATAAATATGCTTGAATTACATGAATGCATGTCATTTCAACTATCCGTAAACGATTTTTTTTATTTATGTAGATTGGAACTAGTAAGAAGTCACGCACCGTGTTAAATATTCCATTTCCAAAGATTTTATTTGGCCTAAATTGGAATTAGTGGTAACTGAATCATGATGAAAACTAGGAGTTTTCTTTTTGCAAATGACAAACAATTGTTCAGTGCATATGCTAAATTAAGGATATATGCGTAAATGCTTCAAAATGTAAAAAGTTCAAAAGTTAAAATTTATTATTTGCAGTATCGGAAACCTCTATGCATTTTTTTTATCTTTCTACACTTCACTTCAGTTCGAAGTCTTTGGGGATCATAAAGGAAGCAAACACTCAGTGAGCTAATTGACTGCATTCTATCTAAACCGATCACATAAATACCCAGTTGACTTATCGTTTCCTTCTGACATCCACATTTGTGGAAACACCATTAAAACAATCAAAATCAAATAAACTAATCCAGATATACAAGATGCACCAAACAACAACAGACTCAGAAAAAAGTGAACAAAAGTTTAAACTGCTTCTTGTAGAGCTGACTTCCAATTGAGGGTAGCGTTATGGAGTTATCCGAAATTAGGAAACCATACGAAATATGGTGACTTGGGGTTACTTTAACATTACTATAAATAGGTATTACCAACGGTAGCACGTTCTCGCTCTATCTCTCTAATGATACTTTTACTTTTGTAGGTAATTGCAATGTTTCAACTAACAGTTAAATCTTACAGAAATCAAAGTTTCAGAGTTTGTTCATTACAATCAACATGCACGGCAGTGCATGAGCCAAGTTCTTCACGTCAGAAAACGTCAGCTCTGCCAGAAGCATGTTATACAGGAACAAGAGTTTATGGCAAAATCGACGATTTGGGGGCCCCGTAAGAAAAAAGATGTTAAAGATAGGAATATGAACTTTTGCCGTTAAGGAGATATGGTAAATATGTGCAGATGTACAAAATTTCATATTCGTATCTCAAACTATGTTCTAGTTGTGGACCCCTGAAATTGCACATTTTAGGCTAACTGACTCACTCACTCACTCACTCACTCACTGACTCACTCATCATATTGTTTAGGGTGTTTGGAGTAAGCTAGAAACATGAAATTTGGTATGAAGGTAGAGGATGATAAGTAGATAAAGGAAAAATTCCGACATTTTGAAAAGGTCGCCATCTTGGATTCAAAATGGCCGCCAAACCTAAAATTTCAAAGAATACACAGCCTAAACGACTAAAGATAGAACATTGAAATTTGGTATGAAACTACATCATTGATAGCAAATTAAGAAAACTTTTTAAAAATTTGAAAAAGTCGCCATTTTGGATTCAAAATGGCCGCCAACCCTAAACTTTTAAAGAATACACAGCCTAAACGGCTGCCGCTAGAATAATGAAATTTAGTTTGACAGTACAACATTATTAGTAGATTATGAAAATATTACAAAATATCTCTAAAGACGCCATCTTGGATCCAAAAAGGCGGGCGTCATAAGTCCATTTTCCAACTGCTTCAGCCAGAGATACGAAATTTGGCATAATGATGTATTATCAAGAGTAGTTTAGGAAAACATAACAATGTTTTAAAAAAATCACCATCTTTGATTCAAAATGGCAGCTGAAATACCATTTTTCACATCGTTCGAGATAGAGAAATGAAATTTGGTATGACAGTGTATCATCACGAGTATGTCACGAAAATATAAGAAAACGTTAAAAATGTGTCCATCTTTTATCCAAAATGCCCGCCTAAGCCCCACTTTATAACAACTAAAGCTAGAGAAACGAAATTTGGTATGAAGGTGTACCATTACGAGTAGGTTAGAATAAATTCGGCTTGTCTCCCCTACTAGGGTGCAGTTCCCAGCGGGAGCCTGATTGCGATAAAGGGGTGCGCCCCAGCGAGGTCACCTTGGAATTTTGGGGGCAGCGCCCCAATGAGGCGAAGCGAGCATATAAATTACACAAGTGTAAAAAGCTGCGAAATACGAGCAAAAGCACCATTGGTGCAAAATGTCCAGTCAACTCCTTCAACCTTAAAAAGTGGTGAAATGGAATATGGATGAGCCTAGTTCCTCGCGCCAACTTCCAATACTCCTGCGTGTCCCACCAAGTTTTACTCGTCACAAACGTTAGCACTGCCAGGAGCATGTTATACAGGCAGAATGTGGAAGTTTCCCCATTCGGATGCAGCGCTCTGGAGTATGAGGGAATATCAGCATCATGGGGCGCAGCGCCCTGCAGATTCTGGTTGTGATAAAAGGACGCAGTTCCTCCAAACTCCTCAAGTTCGATGCGCGGTCTGCCGTGGGATTCTTGGCGCAGCGACGCGAGCGAATCGAGGGGAGTATCAACACGTACGGCAGTGCATGCAGCCGAGTTCCGCGTGTCACAAAACGTCATTTTGAATCCAAAATGGCTGACTTCATAATCCATTTTCCAAACCGTTTGAACTAGGGATACGAAATTTGGCATAAAGGTGTATTAACAAGAGCAGTTTAGGAATAATTTACATTTTTGAAAAAGTTGTTAACTTGGATCAAAATCGCCTCACAAAAACTTTTTCCACACCATTCGAGCTATAGAAACGAAATTGGGTATGAAGGTGTACCATTACAAGTAGGTAACGGCAATGTAAGAACATTTTTAAAAAAATCACTTTCTTTAATTAAACATAGCCGCCCAAATACCATTTTCCAAACCACTGAAGCTAGAGAAACGAAATTTGGTATGAAGGTGTACCATCACGAAAATGTTTCAATAAATCGATCAAACCACCGCTATGAGCGTGCAGCTCCCAAGGCGATATGGGAAAAGGTCTGCACAGTATGGGGCGCTGTCCCCAGAAAATCTGATCACAATAAAGGGGCAAAAATTTGAAGTTGGGGCGCACACGGAATTCTGGGGCATCACACCCAGCGAGGCGAACCCAGTATATATATATACACGTATAAAAAGCTGTGAAATCCGAGGAAAACACCAGATGATGTTCGAGCCTTAGGGTTTGTGGTGGTGGATTTTAGGGCCGCCAGCAGGAAGCAAATTTGCTATAAAGGTGTATCATCACAAGTAGGTTACAATAAATATGGCAAAGCTTCCCTATGTTTCAATAAATATGGCATTCCCACGGGTAGTGGGTATGGGAAAAAATCTGCAACATGGAAGCACAGTGTCCTGGAGAGTGGTTAAGATAAAGGGGCGTAAGTACCCAAAAACTCGAAGTTGGGGACGAAGCAGCTACGGGGGGCGAGGACCTAAACGAGGCCGAGAGAGCGAGTATATATATTATACACGTACAAAAAGCTGTGAAATCCGAACAAAAACACCAGAGGTGCAAAAAGTGGAGCCAAGTTCTTTAGCCCTAAAAAGGTGTGAAATGGGAGACGGATGAGCCAAGTTCCTTGGTGACAGCATGTAACAGGAACAAAGGAACTTGGCGCGAGCTGGCAACAGCCTTAGGGTTGGTGGCGGTGGACGTAGTGGGTTTTAGGATCCCCACCACCCTGATAGCTTGAGGATCATGAACCTTGCCACCTCGCGCCAAGTTCCTTTGTTCCTGTTACATGCTGTCACCAAGGAACTTGGCTCATCCGTCTCCCATTTCACACCTTTTTAGGGCTAAAGAACTTGGCTCCACTTTTTGCACCTCTGGTGTTTTTGTTCGGATTTAAAGTTTTCATGTAGGGTTCATTTTAGTTGACTTATCACACAGGAAAGCTTCTCAACGAAATCAGAAACTGTAAGTGAAAGAGTTCTGCTTGATAACTGAACACGTGTAGCACTGCACTGCAAACTTTAAGTGTAATTAATTATGATAACGTAACAGGTAGATCAAATCTAACACCTCGAATGATTTTCTAGAATATTCTCGTATTATTTGATGTCACATGACCCACTTACTATAAGAAAAAAATGACCTATATCCAAGATGGCGGCCACGTTGATTATGTACTCCGAAGTGTAACCCATTACACACGTGTGTACTACGATGTTTCATTTTCTTGTAGGTTTGTCAAAAACAATGATGTACTGGGATTTATGAATCACCCTGTAATGTAATATACGTTATTAACACGTTTTTATTAATTCGCTTTCTTGTCTGTCTGTTCAGTACAAATTTTAAACTTACTTCCCATCATCCGATTTCTTTGAAATTTTTTAAACTTGCTTGCTTCCGATGACAATACAGTATTCAATCATTTAGATATACGACAATATAATCCAGTTAACTGTAATTAATTCATTAAAAGAATTCGAAATTATCCTTAAATGCACGCAATGCCGCAACTATTTTGTGACATTTGGGTTGCCTGTCACGCAGGGAGTTTAATATTCGTCTATTATATATTAAAAATAATTATACAGTACTTTTAAAAAACACGCTTTTTTAAGATGGACTAAAAAGTAAAAAAAAATGAATTAATCTTATGAGTAGGAAAATAAAAACGTGGGTGCTCTTGCTTACCTTATAATAAAATCATAGTATCTAAGAGCACTCACGCTTATATTTTCCGATTCATAAGATTAATTCAATTTATTATTTTTTACTTTTTAGTCCATCTTAAAAAAAAGCGTGTTTTATTTTTAAAAAATCCTTTTTTAATTATTTTTTACACATGTTATTAATATTCAAAAATCCATAGCTCTGAAACCCATCATTTCTCCATTTTCAAACTTTGCTTGCCTCTAGCCACTGTTTGTAAGATCAATATTTTCTTTTTAAAAAATCAAAAATAATATTTTCGAGATTTTCAAAAATCAAAATTTCGAGAATTTTTATTTTTTTTATTTTTATAACGGTGGGTTGGGTTGTTTATAAAATTAAAACGCATGAAAAGAGCATTAACACCATCCCTCCAAACTTTATCTAGCATTAGCGGTTACAGAGCTATAAGGGTTTTTGTATATTGGTTTGTTGTAAAATTTTCGATATTTCAAATTTTTGAAAATTGATAATTCCAAAACCATTGACTGAAAAATCTAAAAAATTGGATTGTTCATATCCTCATTATATATACCAAAAATAATTCAAATCCAAGACATCAAGGTCCAAAAATGTTCCTTTTGTGGGCGATTTGATATGGAATGACTCCTGCGTGAAACGTTTCTGGGACTATGGTATGCTGTTAGGGTAAAGTGGTCGAACTACGCTTGGGTTGGTATCCGAGGCGAAGTACGGGTGCACATAGAAAAGCACGTTATTAGTTGTCACGTAAGCGACCTCTTTCCACCACTCTTCGCCGACTTCACTGAAGTATTGCAAAACAGCAGGTTCCGTTTAAGGACAAGATTGCGCTCGGCAAAACTATCTCTGCCGCCCTTTTCCTTTTTGATACCAAGGAATTGTTACTACACTGGTCAAATTACTGTAAGTATCTTACTGTTGATATAGAGGAAAGGACTTCTGACAATAGTATGATAACCATGAAATAAAAACAAGATGAAATTTACGCGTGCTGCTTCAGGCCATCTTGTGTATACTTTTTGTTGGATGAGGAACGTAGCGACCCGAGCCTTTGTCTAGGTAGAATCCCAAAACTCGCCTGGTGAAACTGAAAAAAAAAACTAGTAACCCCAGACAGCATGTCTGGCAACAGTAGTCTACTAAAACTTCTCATGTGCCTCCCGAGTGACAGTCCGATATCCTCGTCTATAACATAAAACCACGAGAGCAGAACATCAAGTGAATTTCAAATTTTACTTACATTTATGGACTTGGGGATGGAAGGCGGCACTGATTTTGCCTGGATTTCAGTTTTTAGACAGTTGCTATCATAAATTACAAAACCGATACTCCCTTGCTTTGCCAATACAAACGGGAGTACTATGAGAAGGGGAAAAGACTAATTTTCCGGAAAATATATTTAAGGAAATACCAAACTGTGGTCTCATAAACGCTCTGTTAGAGTACGTAAGCCTAATAAATAAATATAATTGTTCCCCAACATCATCTATCTATACATTTCTCATATACATTATATTTGATACAGTGACCCCTCCCACACACACACACACTCGTAGCAACTATATGTGTGTGCTCTTATTATCACCCTTGGTGATTGTCTTTGATTTTAGCAAGGCGAATGTCCGGATGATATCTTGAATAGAGGCCATGACTGATTCTTTCTCAATTCCTGTCCCAAAAGATTCCGCTGACCAAGGAACTCACGGTTGAAAATATATTTCTTAGGTAAGAGGAGCAGTTCGTAAATATAGATTAAATATTTGAGTAAATTTTATACCCTATGTGGTGACATATTATTTTATGTAATATCTTTTCGTTGGGATGATATTCGGAATCATCAACAGGGGATGAAATCCTCACGCACCAGAGAAAATCCCTGGCGTTCTCTCGGCAAATTGAACACTGTTTCTAACCTTGATAGTTCTTTCAATCACTACGCTCGAAAACTGATATAAGTAATCAACGCATTTTGTTCAAATATATTAAGAGAGAGAGAGAGAGAGAGAGAGAGAGAGAGAGGGAAAAATACGAAGGCAAAATAATTCCAATGCTGATCTCAAATGTCAACATGTAGCACTTTGCAAAAAAATTCTAATACCACGGAGAACTGGATCCATATGAGATTTTATATCAACTACACTGGTTTGGCTAAATGGTTCATTTGCTCCTCTGATGTCCACCGATTCTTTGAGTTTTCTTTGTGATTTTTCTCGTTATTCATCATAGTACGTGAAACATTTAATTAATAGCAGAAAACCTGCTAGGATAAAATAAGTAGTAACTAGGTACTCAAAAGTTTACGAAGCGTCACGACCAATACAAGATCTGCCTCTTGATCAAGGTAAATAAAGCAACAAACATTCAATGTTTAATATCGAATTACTTCGAGCGGTCATCAAGTTTACCTGTGCCCAATGAACTGGTATCCTACTGCGAGCAACTCTGAGCACATTCATCAGATTTGGATTCTAAATCCGCATTCCAAATCTGGATTCCAAATCAGGATTCTAAATCCGGATTCCAAAACCGGATTCTAAATCCGGACTCCAAACTAGGATTCTAAATCCGGACTCTAAAATAGGATTCTAAATCCGGATTCCAAAACCGGATCCTAAATTCGGGTTCCAAATCCAGATCCCAAATCCGGATTCTAAATTCGGATTTCAAATCCGGATTTGTTCAAATCATTATAAAATCCGGATTTGGCCATCCCTATTAACAACGCAATCCTTATTTATGTTGGATGAAGAGCGTGACTCCTCATTTCGTGCTGTACTCGCCAATCCTCACCCTGTATTTGCCAGCGCGTGGGGGCGAAAGTTATATTAAATACCGTCAGCAGCAAGTGGTTGAGGAAGAGAAGACGTACGCCTATTGAATGGGACAGAGAAATGAGAAACAGACGATGCGAACTAGCACGTTGGATATTTCATTTCATTTCATTACTGTATGACAAGACTGTAGAGTTGTTTTCCAGAATTGCCAATTGCAGATTGATTTAATTAAATTATCTAGATTATATATGTTAATTATTTTCATGTCAAAGTTATTTAGAATATTATCTATATTATTTTTACTGCGAGAAGTTCCCAATTCCTACACAGAGGAAACGCCTCTGCTTACATTTGGTTCTTTCTTCATTGAAAGTGTTCA
Source organism: Lepisma saccharinum (assembly GCA_022664845.1). Lineage (NCBI taxonomy): Eukaryota > Metazoa > Arthropoda > Insecta > Zygentoma > Lepismatidae > Lepisma > Lepisma saccharinum. The sequence continues at coordinate 53,127 of JAGDQP010005836.1, read as the reverse complement.
CGTTGGTTATACTATAAGCTTCAGTACGTTGTCATCGAGTATGCGTTAACTTTATATTTGGTTATCAAGTCAGCTCTATTATTTACCTTTTCATTTTTCTTCATTTTGTTCATTGTTGATATCGCTCATTTGTGATACCTTTAACAAAAACGTTGTTTTAACAATGAACAAGATATTTACGATTTAACGTATTTGATTGAACGTTTACAGCATCTCAAAGGGTTCTTTGATAAGAGAACCCCGAGAAGATAGAACACAAGAGAAGACAAGAGATAATCAAATATTAGGACGTTTAGAAATCTTCTCTGTGAAGGAATGATGTCGCTAGATTTTAATTAGCAAGAGCAGCATTGGATTAGCTCGCAAGGGAAAATTACGTTAGAGATGTAACATGAACTTCCAGATTGATCGCAACATCGAAGAATTTCCCTAACTCATGTTTACTAAGACTTCGTTGTCCCCTTTTAGAAGTGCTTTCTGTTGCAAGAGTTCGTAACTCTTAGTTAAAGAAATTGTATATAGTTTCAATGGAATAATATAGTCAAATTATGTTTGTTGCTTGACATTTACTTTGAATATGAATATTAGTTGCTTAAAAGGTGTTGGATTACGTAGTAACTTTTTTTTTTTTTTTTACAAAAATTTTAAGCATTTGTGTTGTAGACACGGGTACTCTTCATGTTAACCCAGAAATTCTATATTCAGAAACAGATTTGAAACTATGGTTCAAATTTGTTTTCATTTATCATTAAGGGAAGGTGGGGCAAGACGAGGTAACGGGGTAAGACGGAGTAGCGCTATCGAGCGTGCGGAAGGTGCTGAAGAGCATTGGGAATATGTCAAGTAATTCGTGTGCCAATAAGAGGAAGTGATACCAGTGAGTAGGAGTATATACTATTGACTATGTTAAGAACGATATCCTGTTTGAGTAAATCTTGGATATAATTTTCAACGTTTTTCAAGGCGCCAAAAGATAAGTGTGAAGTGAATAGTCATTTTAAATGTTACTAAACTGATTATCAGGCAACTTAAATTTATTTTAAGACCTTTACACATCTGAGGCTTAGGTCGGGATAGAGTGGGGAGATGATTATGGAAGGCCAGGGCCTATTCCTGTAGGTACCATCCCGGCATTTGCCTGATATAACCAAGGAAACAACCTCGGACAGCATGGACGATCCCAGGACCTCTCCAATGCTAAGCCAACGCTCTACCACTGAGGCACGGATGGTCGGTTCCAGGCTACAAATTTAAGGCAAAATACTGCTACAAAAAGCATTTTTTACCAAAGACTATTGAGCTTAATCCAAGATGGTACATTGGGTGCTTTGAGGTGGAGTATCAGGTTTTTATAGGCCTTTGCCTATGTTTGTTTTAAACATTTTTTAAATATTTTTGTTTGTTTGTTTGCTTGTGCGTATGAGGGTATAGTTGGGAAAAGAAACAGACGACAATTTTATAAGACTAAAACACGAACGAGAAACGAAGACTAAACCAACTGATACGACTGTATTTATAATCTATGTCACATTTGTTTATTCTATTAAAACTTACAGCTTTTGTATAACCTATTCCTTACGGTATATACGGTACGGTTTTTGTTGGTAAAGTTTAGTTTACGTTAACATTCTGCAGTATTTTATTTCTATTTTGTATTTTCTTAAGGGATACCTAAGACCTTTTATCAATTACAATTTCTTAAGCAGCCCCTTCTTCCCCTGTATGTTTTGAATAGGTAGTTGTCGCCGCAGATGAAGTTTCTAGGCGAGCAAACTTCCAGGGAAAGGGATCGTTGTTTTACACCAGATAATTGATACACTATTCTGAAAGGTCAGTAGTTGTCCATACACAGTATTGCTAATTGACAGCAACCTCAGGTACGACAAACTCCATTCAAAACAAAGTAAAGAACTGAAATGTCGAACTGCTGACAAGTATTTTCAACCTTACTGAATATAACCGCAAAAACAGACAAAAATTGGTATAGTGGAGTCAATGAATCACAAAAGGGAAGATGGTTCGTTCAAGTTCTTGTCAAAGATTTTGTTTTAAATCTATTTGCACGTTATAAACAACGCACAAGAAACGTAATGCCGCAGCCAATGTAATACCAGCTCGACGTTAAAATTCTAAGGCAGAGTTTGTTTTAACTAGTAATATCTGACCTCTTGTGTTGAAGGAACACACAAAGTGGTAAGTCGTTTTGAGAACAGTGCCTTGTGTTAAAATTATGTTAACACTGGTATTATTTGCTGTGTCCGGTTGAATGAAAAAAGAGGAAGAAAACGGTTACAACTTTTAGACAACGTTTACGTACTAGGTTCGGAGGAAAGGAAAGAGGAAGGACCATTCATTTAGAGCGGATTTTCACAGGAGAAATGATGAAAAATGACCGCTCGAAAAAACATTGGGTCTATTGTGACTTTTTATCGTTGGGAATGTAATGCTTTTTTTAATGAATTTCCATCTATTGAGATAAAAGCTTTATCTTTTGAACAAACAAACGAGGCAATAAAATGTTTTTAGGAATGAAAAGAGAGAAAAAGTAACCTAGAGAAATTGAACCGGCTACCTCGTGGTAACCGGTTCAATCGGCTGGCTACCAATTCATCCCTTACACTATAGAGATAACTGCGAGAGAACACGTCCGAAATGTTTTTTTTTAATTAAATTGAATTTTAAGTCCTTTAGGTAGCTTTGGCTTAAGTCGGATGGATGACGATGTGAAAATTGGTGGAATGAAAAAAGTGGGAGAACCCGGAGAAAACCCATGGCGTTTTTCCAACGCAAAACCCAGATGGTACGACTCAGGATCAAAGTAGAGACCTCTATGCTTTAGAGGTGAGCGCTCTACCACTGAGCCACTACGACTCCAGGACCTTTTTCTTCTCATCAGATACTTGAGAACAACGTTCAAAGATTTGTTCTATGTATCTTACTCCTGGCATTTTCTGGCGTATTTTTGTCATCGAGAAAAGTTATCAGACCTTCTATTGTCATTTTTAACTTACCACGATTAACTCCACAGTAGGGCTTCCTCTTTCGATAACCTTTGACATAACAAATGGCGAAAAACTAACTTGAATAGTATCCATGATGCATTGTGAACCACTCTAAAAAAGATGAGAGATCACAGTTTCAAGTTTGAAGAATAAGTGGCATCCGTAAAGCATCGAAATCTCATCTAGGGAGATAACATGTTCTATCAAAAGCCAGAGTATTCATTAAAAAAAACCGCTCTTTTTAATAAATATTCAATATTTTTTGGATGAAATTGAAGGAATAGAGTGAACAAATTCGCTCTTGTGATTTAGGGTCTAAGAAATAAAAAAAACGTATCATACTGCAGAAAGGAACGCGAAAAAAAGGCTTAATGGTAGAGCGCTGACCTCTGTTACTAGGGCTCGTCGCTTCGATCCCTGCTCATGCCTGTTGTCTTTGTGGTGGACAAACACCGTGTGCGTGGGTTTTCTCGGTGTTCTCCCGTTTCCTCCCACTTTCTTCATTCCATCGATTCATCCATCCTGCCTGAGCCAAAGTTTCCTAAAGGTCTTAAGAACTAAATTAAAAAATTCAGGATTACGAAAAACTAAGGATGAGAGAAAAGAAGATTAAATTTTCTTTAAAAGAATCTGCCAGTATAGACAGCGAACGAATAATATTATTTTTTGTTAATTTCTTTCATCTAGGTGCTTAAATAGAACTCTCATTCATCCAAATAGACTCGTGGTAGCGTTGACAACATCAGTTTCCAGTGGGATAGTAATAATTTTTAGTATTGCTGATCAGGGCTGTAAGATTTTTGAATTTCGACCTCGAACGTCGATATCACTAACGATTCGAAAAGCGAGCAATATATCGAAAATCGAAATATCGAACATTTCATTGAGGAAAATCGTTAAAATCGAGTATCGTTCAGATAGAAAAATCATTAAAAACGAGTATAGTTCACATAGAAAAAATCGTTGTAAATCGAATATCGATCCAATAAAGAAACGTTGAAAAAATGTTTCTTGATATCAAGTTTCGGAATATTGAATGATCTATGTATCGAAAAATCACCTAGCTCTACTGTTAACCCAGTACCGTAATGAGACATGGAGATATATTTACTGTAATAAACAAGTGGAGGGTTTCGACCACAGAAGTCGGGAGAAAGACTGCGATGTAGTTCTTGAACGAGAAAGCCCTTTCACAAGTCATGGACCCGTTCGGGCGCCATGATCTTAATCATGTTTTAACAGCTTAAATACATTTCTAGTATAGAGTTATGGCGGCTACAATGACAACATATCGAAATTCACATAATTTTAAAAAAAATCTCACACAGAAAGTTTAAAGAGAGGTTGTACATTCATATGACTATCGGAAATGAAAATTTAGGTCGGGTATGCCCATTGTAACGGAAGTGTAAATAGTATAAACCCGGCGATGAGATGATCGAATCTTGGCCTAATTGACCCGGGCACTCAATATTGACCCAGTGATTCTACCTTGACCCCGGGACAGGTGAGACATCTTTGCTAACTAGCCATTTATTTTCTACTTCCATCGTCTATTTGAGAAACAAGGCATTCTAAAAGTGTTTTTATCGTCACTTCTTATGGTTTGTTAATAATATTACTGTTGTTCCTTTGTAATCTGTTCTTTCTTTCTTATTGTAGGAGCGAAGGTGGCTCGGAGTGTCTGGGATGCTGAGTCTATTGGTCCTCATATTCTCCGGTGCAGCGCAGGCAGATATCTTCACGCTAGGATATATAACGGGAGCGCACAGGTTGCCTGGGGATGGCCAATATAATCGCCCTGGACTCACAATCTCGGGCGCCATCTCTCTGGCTGTGGATGAAATCAACACCAGCGGATACCTTCGCAACGGGCACCAGTTGAGTATCAAAGTAGCCGAAACTTACGGTCAAGAAACGGAGAGTATTTTGAAGACAGCGGAACTGTGGACAAAGAATATCACCGTCTACATCGGTCCTCAAGAGACTTGCATTCACGAGGGAAGAATGGCTGCGTCTTTCAACTTGCCGATGATATCATATGTGAGTACGCTTTTAACTTTTCTTTTTTGATAATCCTTCTTGATTACATGTTAAATGCTTGTAAATATGTCACTTACTTTTGCGGTTGCTGCTTTCACTATGAGGAAACTTGGATGCTTCTTTTTTTATAGGATGTATTGGTCAGTAAAGCACAACAACAAGGACCAACTTGAGCAAACCATGTCTGATTATTTTGAGTTCAATGTTTAAACGCGAAAGATTGCCAGCGAAAGTATCTTTATTAACGTTTCTCATTATTACCAATGACCTCTATCTCAATGCAATACTAGACTGACTGCTGCCATTGAAAATTTCATGAATATATGGAGGCAGAAAGCAGAGAGGACACTTAATCTTGTTTGTCCACTTCCAGTCTTAACCAATATGGACCAAATTTTCGGTTCTAAATCAGTTGTTTGTGCTTGATATCGCTGTGAGGCCCGTGTCTTTTATTTGTGTTTTAATTCTTTAAATAAAACAGACCGCACAGTGATAAGAAGCGTATAAAACTGAGTTAAAACTGAAAATTTAATCCACATTGGATTAGACTGGAAGTGGACAAACTTTTTTAAATGCTCGTTCTTGCGTCAATCTTTTGACACTAAGTAGTCACTCCAGTATCGTTATGTGGAGCTCGATGATTATTACGTCAATGCCTTAGAAGAAAATATTTATTTATCAACAATTTATTTGCGAGCCAATTACTCAAAACCATAGAGTTAAGAATAGAATAGAGGTAGCGTGCGTCAGTTTTCTGAGCGAGGGGAGTGAAGTCGAGAGACGGAAGGGACGGGGCACTTCCACCACATTGACTGACCCCATATTTAGAGGCCATTTATATTAAGTATTGCCTTCTCATTCTATCTTATGGGAAAAGAAAGTTATTAATGAGAAAAGCGCATGTCAGACGAAACCTCCAAAATGGCTATCGTTGTTCGAACAGACAGCTGTTTGGCAGAAAATTGACAATTGTAAAATGTTTGAAAATGTCCAAGATGTGTTGTGTTGTACATTGCAGTTACACGACACAAATGTGCCTTTCAAAAAGTTCACCGGCTGACCCACAGTACTCTGTATAGGGAGACTCTAATGGGACCACACAAAATGGTTGCCACTGAACCGTAAATTTGACTTCATGTAACCTCATGAAAACTCTCTTTCTATTCTAAACTATACTCTAAGTTCTTGCTGCGTGTAGAAAGCCCCCGCACACAACAGTATTTGCCAGATTTCTAAGACGGAAATTTTCTACAGACTGGGTGAAAAGTGACTATGGTATAATAATAATAATAATAATAATAATAATAATGTACTGCTACTACTACTATGTGCATGGACTAAACCCTCTGAAAAAGCCGAATAATGATTTTTCTGGGAGAGATATGAAACATTACGATATTCCGAAATACTCTTCACCGCTATATGTAAATAATCTTAAGAGGGCTCCTCGCTCCAACCCCCATATTTTTAACATTTTTCAAAATATTTCAAAAACTAAGAGTACTATCAAAAATGTAAGTTCATAGCGCACTAGAGCTTACAAATTACTATGAAATACAATGGACAGCGATCTCGAGATCTTGTCTATTGATGAGTGATACGTTTTCAAAGATTATGACGTCATTTTTTTAAATTGAAGTCTCAGCGCTCATAAAGATTTCGAGATCGCTGTCCACTGTATTTCTTAGTAACTGGTGGTAAGTTCTAGTGCGGTATGAACTTACATTTTTGATAGTACTCTTAGTTGTTGAAAGATGTTAAAAATGGGGAGTTTGGAGCGAGGAGCTCTCTTAACACTGAAGCCAAGTCCCAGAAGGTATTCAGTGTTCAGAACTTCATTTATTTTTAAAATTGTTACATGGGCCAGTCTAGTAACTTTGAACTTCGGCCCGTCACGATTCGGTTTTAGCTGTTAAAATCCACACCCATGTCCCCGCCGGAACTCAAACGCGGGACCTTCGAGCCGGTGGCCTACCGTCGCAGACCGCTCAGCCACCCGGTTGGCATTCAGTGTTCAATTAAAGAGATTTGTCTCTGTAATCTGAATGTGATAGGGGCTCCATAGTCTAGTGGTTAGAGCGTTGGACTCATGTCCGCGTGGTCCCGGGTTCAATTCCCGGCTGGAGTCCCACTTTTCGGCGTTCACCCAGCGTCGTGAGGCAAACTGGGGAGTAACGTGAATAAAGATGTGACGGCCACTCGGTCTAGAAAGCCCCTGATACGCCTGTTCGTAGTTAGGTGCGCGCAGTGCTGACCACACAGCCGTCACCCAGGGGGACGCAGTTCCAGCAAACGCGGACAGGTGGCGTTGGGGCAGGCTCAGGGCCTATCGGCCTGTGACGTCAGTGGTTATTTATTTTAATCTGAATGTGATATGTGCATATCTATATTTCTCTGTTTCTTTATTACAATTTCCTTGATAAATAATGGTGGACTAGCATTAGGACATTAAATTAACTCTCAACATAAAATAACACCTATATCAGAATTAGGTTTCTAATAAACAAATTCATATTCTCATGCCATGATAACATAAAAACGAATTATGTTTTTTTCTATCTACCAGTTCTAATTCATAAAACTCTCTATCTTTGTATGAAAAAAGAAATTTATATAAAAATATATATAATTCGGAAAAATACATTTTGACAAGGAGCACAATATATTGTACATTTCTTTTTGAATAAAAAATAAGACCCAAATAT
>JAGDQP010005836.1:33575-45277 GCA_022664845.1 Lepisma saccharinum | reverse complement strand
AATACATTTCCATATCTGAATAAGATTTGAAGCTTTTACTTCTGACATTTCCAGAATTTCTATCTGTATGCAAATTATGTTTACTTCTTTGCCTTTTTATGGACTAACATCACATATGCTCTTTTCATTTGAAGAAATTTCCATTGTTGTCTTTATTATTATTGTTGTTTTCATTTTGAAATTCAAACGGATTTGTTTGTATGTTACTAGGGAAAACATCTCGTAATATTATGCTACGTCGCCTGGGATTATCTCGCAGACACCAACCATATCATCATTATTGAGGTTCAATGTGTGTTCTTTTCTGCTCTTCGTCTCCATATAAAACTTATTCATCACGGAGTCACATACTGGCAAAAACCTTTATAGTTAGTCAAGAGAAGCAAAAAGAGGGAGAAATAATGTAAAGATAAGACAATCCGCGGCATGATGTCCTTCAGCAGAGATGCCGCCAGGATTTTCCGTTTGGTGGTGGGGGTGTAAATTCAAAATTGGGAGGGTGTAGGTGGGGTTTTGCAAGGTATCTATCGTTCTTTTGCTGTAAAATCTTAAAGCTAGGGGTGTTCTAGAGAATTTTGGGGGGTGACACCCCCCACAGGGGGCTCTGGCGGAATCACTTCTCTACCTGAAATATTTTTCGGCCCTAATTATGTTTTGGAAACATAGAGTTTAGTTACTAAGAAGCCATAAACCATATTTCGAAGTAAAGTCTGACTGGATGAAGACAGTACTATTAACGCACGATCCTAAGATCACCGTTGTTTAACGTTTCCACTTATTTTGTCTTCAAAATCTTGAAACAAATTATAAACCTTAACTAAAGACAAAGAATCATCAAGTTACCAAAACACCATTCACGTGGTGAAGGAACCTACTTTCAACTCTCATGGAGTTTTATGATGGTTAAATGGACCAAATACTTGCGTTAGCTATTGGGGTGTTAGGTTCACAAGTGAAACGGGTCACAGGATCATTCGGGGATGAAGTTTTGGACCGGGTCTATGCTTGGAATCCGGCCTGACTTGGAGGACATAGCAGAGTTTCAGTTATTTCCTTATTATATACCTACTGTTGTGTTTGAACAGTGTTTCTTCCAGGGGGTACCGCGACCGATGGTGTTGCCCCCAAAGCACGAAAAATACGACACCGGAAAGGACCTAACAATAGTATAGCATACAGAAATAGTATTGTATATCCCCGGAAAGAACAATTATCCCAAAGGTGTGTAACAAATACCCCTTCCTCCTCGGAAGGATTTTTCTAAAATAATTTTTTGTTTGAAGTATTAATTTTTTTTAACCTCTTCGGTCCCAAGGAAGAAAATATAATCGCCAAAATTATGAAATACTTTTTCTCTCTAAAATCATTACCCTTTCTCATTATATTGATAATTTTTCAGTTTAGACTCGCATGGTTTTGTTCGTACTGAATTTCACCTGGGAGGAAAATTATATTTTCAATAGAAATTTCAATATAATATACAAGTGGTTTTCTTTCTGTTAATATTCTTAGTATATAATGAATCAATCATATTTAGGCATTATTTAAGATATAATACTTGCTCAGTTCAATCTCTGTTCTCGACTGCTGTGCAAAGTTTTGCGGCTAGCACAATTACTTCACTTGTTGTTAGTGTTTTTCGATCATGGTTTCTAGATTGTTCGTCACTGAGGATTGCTTCGACTGTCGCAACCGGCCTGTTACATTTTCGTGATACTGGTGTTAGTAAATATTAGCACTGATACCATTGAACAACAATATTCAACGTTTCATTTTGCACTCGAATGAAACCAGCTGATTTTATATCTTTAATTTATGCTCAATTCGGATCTTCAAATTTCCGTACCAATCACATGTCTTTTATCCGGAAAACCTTTTTCAAATTTGTCATAAAAAGTTCACGAAAGAGAAACCTCCTAGAGTTTCATAAAAGTCAAGATTAGTATAATGAAGTGTGTAGGATCCAAAATTTGCAATTACAATGATTTAAATCAACGTTCACATTTTAAGAAGTTCTGGAAGGATGAAACTTCTAGCCGATATCAACAGCTTTCCTAATTAGCTGTGAACGATAGTCGGCAAACATACTACTTTCACCGGTATCTTTTCGTCATTACAAGAATGTCCTGGTGAACAGCGTTCTTCGCGTTCATCACTCACAGCCCCCCAGGTTGGGAGAAAATAAACCTTGGTGGTAATTTAGGAAATGTATTTTGAATATTTTACACTTCAAAAATAAAGTACAAGTAATAAATTCAAGCAACTGGAAATTTCAGTCTCTTCTGTTGCATAATGAGCGCCAAGTTCGATTTGAAGAGAATTCATCATCTAAGGTCCATACTTCAATTGGCTTAGGAATTGAATCATGTGGTCTCACAGTCGAGGGAATGTTTAGATGAACGAGGGTTTTTGTTTCTGACAAACCAGGTTACCAGAAATTGTTGTTAGGAAAATAATCATTAAGATGATCTATTGTTTCTCTCTCGAATCTAGATCATTGATGTACGAAACGTCATTGATGTGATATTTAACCAGTCTTGAAAGTATCATGAACATCTTCTGCAACATGCTGGGTGCCAATCCTTGGTTTCCAACGTTACATCCAGGCTTCAATTCATGCGCCATTTTGAACGTGAAAGATAAGAATTTGCATAGAATTTTTTTCGTAAATTCGCCAAAGATATTTACCAAATATGTTCGACGAGTTTACGATACATACTAACACCATAACGAAAATTCCATTTTTAATTTTTTTTAATTTTTGCGTTTACATCTAGTAAGTTAAAATAATACAGATTTGTGAGACAGTATTGTGAGATGCAAGAGATCGAAAAATGGTCTCCCTCCGATATATACAGTATAACTCGGTTATAACGACACTTCGCCTTTAGCGTCATGTACTCTGGATACCAACATATTTTTCATAACGGCATAAACCTCGGTTATAACGACACAATTTTTCAAGTCTGTATGTCGTTATAACCGAGTTCTACTGTATTTAAATTCTTGCCTAGAGATCTTCTTAACTACTATTGTAGCGGACTTTTCAATCGCCTAAGGAAGTTCTTTTGTAAATTTTGAAAGGAAATGACTTTCTGTTTACGTGTGAAGAATCTGCCGAAGCTGGAAAACAACCAGTTCGTTCGTTTGCTTTCGAATTCTTCACAAATCAGAGGGCACGTGATTTGAACTATGTGAACTATATATTCGTTCGTAGCCGTCGCTTCTCGCACTCTCTCTTTTCTTTCTTGTTGGGAACTTCTTCCTAACAAATATCGATTCTTATATCCTTCTTGTTTGCGGGGGTGACGTAAGAAACCGTAGGAAGATGCTGATTTTTTTTTATATATATATTTCCGAATACCTTTTCTTGCTCACTACTTCCTCACTTCAGAATACACATATAGAGACACACACTTAGAAGCAAAATACACATGAATAAGCCAGGAAAAGGTTGACGCACGTAAATAACACGATTACCTTGTTTCTTGGGCAAATTCTTGTTCTTTTTGGGGGGGCACAACAGTTTCATTTCTCTTACTGCCTGAACTTCCGCTATAGAAAACAGTTGAATGTCAAAACTCGAAACTTGCCGATACCTCTTATAGCATTTACTACAACCCCAAATCCCAAAATATCAACAAAAATTTTTACAAATCGTTAAACTACGTTGCCTTAAGCTTGTTTCAAATTTGTCTCTCAATAATATTGACCCTACGAACCATTGTATGCAACTTTAATGCGTGGCACCACTTGAAAACAGGCTGCAACCGAGTTTTCTTTTGTACCGTTTTATCACTTACGACATGTCATTCGAGTAGCCGGGGAAGAAAAGAAAAGAAGAAAGAAAACGAAGGAAGAAAAATGAAGCTGGCGGTGTTGCCAGTGCGTTTTGTACATGCGATATAGGAAAAGTGTGAGCAATTGGCCTAAGAACTCCTGGCAACGCTGTGGATGAAAAACAAGATTTCAAAAATCGTAAACATGACCATTGTTTATCTTCTCGCGTTCTGTAGACTTTGAGAACGCGGCAGCAGAAAATCGGGCCACATTTGCGTAAACACACTCATTTGCTTCCATTGTTTTACAGAACGCGCTGTTCGTGTGGTTCTCCAGTCGCTTGAAAAACGTGTTTGCATATAAAGAGTCTACAAATTATTATTTTTAAAAAGACGAAGCTCCCAAAGTCTTTACAGGGCTCAAAACCTTCGTTACAGGGCTTTCAATAAGTCGCTCAAGACTTTCCATCCTGGTTTCTAAACAACAAGTCATTGACAGCTTTCAATCCAGGTAACAATTAGCTTCTAAATTGATTTTACAAATCGATATTATCATGGGGAAATATTTTATTTACTAATAGCTTCATTGAAATAATTATGCGTGACTCAAATGTAATGTTTCAGTTACGAAACATTCAGAGCTGAAACCGGGTCATTTTTGGTGACCCTGTGATCCGGTCTGGCTCTGATGTGACCCGATTGAACGAAATGAATAGACTGACTTTGTGATTGACAACCCGATGATCGAATTCTGACTAACGCCTCAGACCATACGACTACCTCTTTCGACGGTTATTTTGCACTTCCCTGGGGTTGTTTTTGTTCTTTGCGGGGATATTATACTATTCCCATATGGTATTACAAATATTTGTAACTTCTCGGCGTAGAATGTTTCCTGATCTTGGGCTAAAACCCAGTGATTCTGTCAGCCCTTGAAAGGAAGTGTTCAAACGCAAAAGCAATAAGGAAAAATGAAAATGCTGCCCTGCCTTCCGGGTTGCCCAGTCAAAATCGGGTCAAGGGTCAGGCCGGATCCCAAACATAGACCCGATCGAAAATTTGATCCGGTGACCCGTTTCAACTTTGATTACATTCTAATGTGCTAGGATCTTCGATTCTAATGTTTCAACAAGGCGGGCATTTCTACGTTGCTAAAACTAAACTGAAACCTAGCTGTAATGAAATTAAATGTAGGTATATCAGGCTTCCTATGTTACAGAGTCACATAACTGCAACGTTTCTGTATGTATGTGTTCTCGTAGTGTTAAGAAATTTGACATGTTGAATCACTTTTTCCTTCATTACATGATTTACATTAAAACAAGTTATATTCAATCCATTACTGGATGAGGCCTCTCTCACAGAGGGAGAAATTGGTCTACTGCTCGCACGCTGACCAGCGTGTTGCGAGAGGAGAGTCGAAGCTCTCAACTGTGATTGACACTGTCTATTATTCTCAGCAGCTCCCCAGTTGGATCACGATGCTGGGTGGGCACCGTTCCAGACCCTCTCGCTTTGGAAAAAATCCCTTCGCGGAGCCGGGATTCGAACCTGGGACCCACGATCAATAGCCAGCGACGGTAACCACTAGACCAGTATACATATTGTTTACTATAGCTTGCCTTAGTGTGCAGCAATATGGATAGATCGGTGGGCCAAAAGTACGTAGATATCCAGTACATTTTATGATAGGATAATACTAATACATAAGAATATTAATGTTCTAAATAATTGTTTGTGTTATTATTATTTATAACATTGACTTTCACTTTGGTTAGCATTTAATTACTTTAACATGTCATTTAAGCTATTTAGAATTGTAACAGTACTTATTTGTTTAGTTTTCAAACACAGTTTAACCTCTCTGAAGTACTCGAAATGTCCTGCATTAATGTTAAAACATGCATCCAGCCTTTTCCAAAAACTTTAACGCACTGTTCGACAGAAATTGCGATCTGAATCAATGTCCATAAATGTTAGGTACTCTTTCAGTTTGTCCACTGTTTGGGTCTTTCTCTTATAACCCTTATTTCTCACCACTCTCCAAACAAGAGGTGTAAGGACAGGCGAACTTGACGGCCATTCAGTGCTGTGCAAAGACGTTTCCGAGGTAGTTCCTTACTACACGTAATGGGGAATTGTCTCATCTTGTTGGAAGCACAACTCGGCGAAGATAGCCCTGGTTCTGAGTTATAGCACTACCACGTCGTGCAACATGTTAAGGTAATTGCTAACGTCAACAGTTCCGTAAAAAGACTGTCCTAGAACACCTTTACTGGAAAGTGCATCCTACACTGTGGCACATGGCTGGTTTAATTGAGATGGAAAAGTTAAAAGCAGATTTTTATCTCGCCAGTTAATACAGTTATTCCTTTTCACGCGCCCTGATAACTTAAACAGAGCTAGTCTGATCAGAAAATCTTAGCAAGCAGGTCTCGTGCCACAGAGATTTGGTTACGCATGATTTCAATTACAACCGCCAGTTTAGGTCGCTCTCCTAAGGGCATGTAACAGTATTGACCAGCATGGATTCAGTTCTGGGCATGGATAGTTCCCGATCTGCTCGTGTAGATTTTTTGGGCTGCTAATAAGTGTCGTAGCGACTTTCATTTCATTTCCCTCTGTCGTAGACGTTGAAAATGTTTAATTTTTGTTACATTAGCCACTGAACCCGTTGCATCAAACTTGTCTCTGATGCGAAAAATTATCATTTCTCAGGCGAGATGGTGGTGGTGGGTAATAAACGCTTGTACCTATGTTGACCGCACCTGCTTGGCATTATCACTTTTCCAATGCTAATTCAAAATCAACTTTTTTGTTCATGTCTTAAGTTTCCAACCATCATACACAATACCTGTAAAGAAAAAAAATAATTACAGTGTACCTACGTTTGACTCACTTTGTACCTGTGTTATTTGACTAATATTGAGTAAATATTGTTCTATAAACAAGGGAGGTAACTTTAGTGCGTTAAGTTTTTATGTTTCTCACGAATCATGGAATAATTAATTAGTATTACTTCTTATGTGCTTTGTTGGAAGTCTACGCTAGAAGAAACACTGGTAATAGGATTGATACACTGCATATCACAACTCGTGTAGTATTTTTACATATAAATGACAAAACGGCAAACCAGTTTACTTATACATTGCACGTCATTAAAAATGTAGCACCAAGAAGAGAAGATAGCAGTCACAAATTCGGTAGATAAATACCGTAAGGTACAAGTAGTAAATGATTAAACTCAGCGCTCTGTGTGATGTATGACAACGTGGCGACAGCGTAACAGAACTGCCGAAGGTCAGTGTTCTTTGAGGCCACCATGGACAGCCTTGCAACACGACAAGGCATAGAGGGAATGAGCCATTGGATCCTCTCCTGGAGAATGGTAAGCCATGCATCTTCGACACGATGCCACAGCTCATCAGCTGTAGCTGCGGGAGGTCGCTGTCATGAGAGGCGTTGTGCAATCATGGACCAGACGTGTTCGAAGGCGAGGTAAACGTACCGGTCAAGGAAGCAAGGGGAACATTGTGTCCATCCAGCAAGACTAGAAATTAACGTTCCATATGCGGGCGGGCGTTATCCTACTGGAATGTGCTCCCGGCGGGGATCGTACTAAAGCGATCACAAACGGGTTCAACACATTGTCGATGTAGTGTTGCTTGGTCACATGTCCGTCAAAGCGTAGTAGACACAAACGGACACGGAATCCAATGGCACTCCACAGCATGACACCCGGTGCCGGACCAACGTGGCGATGCAAAACGCAGAGGTTGCCTAGCCTAGTGCCACGGTACCGCCAGTTGCAGCCATCATAATACTGCAGATAGGAGAGAGATTCGTCTGAAAAAAGGCTCTCCTGCCATTCGGCTCTCCATGCGTGACGTTCGCGACACTATTGTAGTCGCTCATACCTATGCTGTGCAGTCAGTAGAAGTTGTGGCAACGGGCGCCGTGCAAATATGCCTCGCTCTGCCAGACGACGTAGAATTGTTCGTGAGCGGTGTGCAACGTCTGCCAGTGCGTGCGGCAATGTTTGGGATGTGGCTTTTCGATTTGCCAAAGTCATATCATAGAGTAAATACGTCACGGACGTATATTTACTCTATGGTCATATGCACAAGCCATCTGTCCTCGCGGCCCGTGGTATGGCGCATTTGCTGGTATCTGGCATGTCGTTGCGTAGTGCCTTCGTGGAGCCATCGTGTCCATATGCGCTGCACTGCGGACGTAGTCCGTCAAATACGGGCACCAATGTCGTGGTAGGATAAACCACACTCGCGATATGCCACCGCAGTTCTTCCGCGATGAAAGGTGGAAAGCTGCTGGCAGGATTTTCGTATTCGATGACGGCATCTTTTGACCATATACCACTGTTTCTCATGACATACATCACAACAGTCGTCTACCACTGCACTGTGGCTCCCTAGACTGCCTTCGATTGTTGTTCCTATATGGTATGCTCGTCGTATCGGAAGCGTAACGGAGCTGTCGTGCTAATCAATTGTTTATTTTTTCATGCTTTACATATTTTGCAAATTTTGCATTAACGCGATGTTGGTGTTGCATTTTTAATGGCGAGCGGTGTATTTTATTAGTTATATGAAGTAATGATAATGGTTGATAATATTTCTTGAGTAGATAAAAGACGATGGGACTTGAAATCGTAATTTTAAATCTAACACATATTTTAATCTAAAATATATGTTTATTTTATTAGTTACATGAACTCACTAATTATAACGGCTTATACCATTTCTTGAGTCGAAAGACGGCGATGTGTCTTGAAATCGTAATTTTAAATGTATCACATACTCATATACAGCATATACATACGGAGACATACTCACAAGTTTGCATTTAAGAGCAACATGGGAAGCGAAATGTATTTTTTTTTAAAAAAAAGAAGAAGAAAAGGAAGCACTCTGGTGCCATATGTTAGTTCTTGAAGGCTGTCTCGTTGCGAGCCCTTTCGGCTGTCAAAACACACGAAGTGATCAAATTTCGCTCAGAGTTGTAACAAGCAGCGGTAGGTAGAGATAATTTCTTAAAAAAAAAAAAAAAACTGTCTCTAATGACGTAAGCTAGAGGGCGGGAGTAATGAAAAAGTTGTCTGGTAACATGAAATGACGTATATTACTATTTACGAGTAACTATGTCGGAGATGCGAAAGAAAAATTGCAGAACCCTTCCCACTTACTTTCGGATAAATAAAATCCTCAATTTCTTTCCCTCGTAAACTAAATATAAACGTTACTTCTGAATGAACCACCTGCCACATTTTTCTAGATGAACCAGAGACATGTATAAAGGTTCTTTGCTAACATTATAGAAGTGAATAACTTCTTTAAAATGAGAAAAGAAGTGAGTTATAAAGTTACGGTTCATACAAATGATCCAGGTCGTGTTTTCTTGCTAATAATAAAGTCTAAAAGAAAATATTCACTGGAATATGCAGAGTAACGAGTCAAAGACTTTATAATATGTAAGATGCATCTGGGAGCGATTTATCTGCCACGTAGTGGCTAAATTACAAAGTTCAGAATATTTTGCTTTCTTTCTTGTTAACGAAAGACCAGACTTGATGCAAATGAATAACTAGAAAACATACATCGTACTTCAACTTGTACCCTGAGTTAGAATAACACCGTTGTCTCTCGTAGTAACCATAAAAGAAAATAAAGTCAATAATAAGGGGAAATTGGGGGAATTCGGGACAGGGATAAATTGATTATTTCTATAGTTTATTAACAAGAGTCGTGTTCTGTGTATGAATGTTGCGAGTGAAAAACAGACAATAACTATATTTTGCAGTGTCTGAAGACAGCAAATCTATAGGAAATTCTACAAAATGTTAATTTGAATGAAAAACGAAAAACTATTATAATGAAGTTGATAGACTTAAACTTATTGTTAAGGCTTTTTACAAACTTTATGTTAATGTTGATTTGAATGAAAAAGGAATCATACACAAGACTTAAACTGTTATTGAATAAGAAATTAGTAAGAAAAATTAAAGTTCACACTTCAGGCAGATAAAAGGACCGACATCTTGTTTAGCTAAACCTATAGGTCATATTGATTACCGTTGACACAAGAAATATTTTTTCTAAATCAACATTAAACGTTAAATGACATGAAACCTGTAATTAGCCAATGAAATTAGAAGAAAAGCACTAAATATCAGTAATAATAATCACATGCTAAAAATTATTACGTTATTAACAATTTATAACGTGACAAATTTTATAACAGCCCAATACGAAGAACTTACGTTCCACTCTACTCAAAGTTGTCCAAAAAACACTGGCATCTATTTAAAACACTATTTACACTTCTTCTAAACACACAAATACCATAATCTGTCGGATTTAACACGTTATGACGAATGCAGCGAATAGACCATAGGGTAACTCGGGGCTATTACAACCACGGGACTTGTTCCAGGTTGTAATATTTGTTTTAAGCCCTTGGTTGAAAATGTTCGCGAGGAAAGATCAATATAATGAACATACGCTTTGGACGTTTACGGACTTGAGAAAGAACCTACGAGCCCTTTGTTAAATAACTTAGAGCACATCCCTGACTTGTTCCATCAGAAATGATTACGTCATACTACTGGGTGTTTACACAAAGAGCCTGTAAGCAGAGCAGAGGTCAATATGTCGTGAACACTTTGCGTTGTTTGCATCTCAAATGAACTCCTCTGGTGCGAGGGAATGTAGAAGGTTTGAGTTATCTCTCTTAAATATACATCTGTTAAACTTTTTTACTTTTCTGGCGTAACATGTATTTCGGCGAATACTGTATCAAGCATTATACGTTTCTGTATGTACGTGAAGGCTCCATTGGTCATTGTGTGCAACCACTTATTTCCACAGACGCTCTTTGTGCTAGTATTTTCACTTCGGAATCTAAATTTGGGTATTCTAGGTCTGTTTCGATCAGAAAATGTGCTAGACTGATCGCTTTTCTATTATGCCTAGTTGTTGACTGTAATACATTACTCTGAATACAAAAGGTAAAGGTATCCCGTGTGTGCTGTCCACACTCCATGAGCGGCGCATTTCGGATTTAGGCATATAAGAGTATTCTCTATACCTATGACGTAAAATGATGGACGGTGGTCAAGCCTTACCTCCCAAGGTACACAAAAAAACCAAAGACTCCGGATAAGAGGCTCAGTGCACATCAGAACAAATGGTTTAAATGAAGAGCACCATTTAAGAGCACTATTAGAAGAAAAAAAGATTGTTTTCAAATCATTTACTTGTGATGCACTGCAAATGTATATGTTGATTTGTGTTTAACATATTTTGTTCTGTATTAAGCTTTTTATCTATCTTTGATATCTGGTGTAGTAAAAAGTAATCCATTATTTTGCCAATAGGTGGCTTCAGTGATCTGTATCTCGCGTTGTATAAGTCCGATCGGGTTCAACGAGATGGCGTTCAAACGATGAGATTGCGTATTACAAACACTGTTCAGATAGTTGTGATGAGTTGACTCAGTGTTGTGTGAGCGCGCGTCAAAATGGACACTAGCAAAGAGAAAATACGCTATATTTGACAGTTTTTCTTCGATAAAGGCGAAAACGCAAACTAGGCGGCTGCAAATGTGAATAGTGTTTATGGTCCTGGTACTGTAACACCCAATCACGGGCAATTTTGGTTTCGTCGATTCCGTTCCGGTAATTTTGACGTCAAAAATGTACCACGCACTGGAAGGCAAAGTATCGAAAATGTCGATAAAATCATGGACATTGTCGCGTCCGACCGTCATGTAAGCACTGTTTCGATTGCCCAAGAGTTAAACATTGCACAAAAAACCGTGTGGAACCATTTGCATAAAGCTGGATACAAAAAGAAGCTTGATGTATGAGTGCCACACGAGTTAACGCAAAAAAAAAAAAAAAAAAAA
>JAGDQP010005836.1:0-33175 GCA_022664845.1 Lepisma saccharinum | reverse complement strand
GGAGGTTCTTATGCATCCACCTTATAGTCCGGACCTGGCACCGAGTGATTACCATCTGTTCCTGTCCATGGTGAACACGTTTGCTGGTGCAAAATTCGCGTGAAGAGAGGCTTGTGAACATCGACTGTCTCAATTTTTTGCCAATAGGGACAAGGGCTTCTATGAGAGAGGCATCATGATATTACCTTCCAAATGGCAACACGTTATCGAACAAAACGGCGCATATGTGACCTAAATCGGATCATTCTAACTATGGTAAGTCAAGCCTTCAATGTCATGCAAAAATAATGGATTACTTTTTACTACACCAGATATATTTCTTGTTAAAGTTGAAATTATCCGAATAGGCGCGGTCTACCTTATTGGTTCCTAGATCACATTGAGTTCCAGTACCTTATTTACTATACAATTTTCTTAAGACTCATGATTTTGTGTTTATTTTCGTAGTGCATTTATTCGAGACTTCTTTATTTGTCTTATAGTAGAAACTAAGAAAATCGCTTCGGCTTTTACAAGTGAATTAAATCAAGAAATGTGAGATGTTGTACACAAGCTTAGTGTTCTTTCTTCCTTGAAACAAGTGTTTGAAGTATCCCATCAAGAATACAAATATACTCTTTAAAAAAAAAATCATGAAAATAAATTGAACTGGATTCTAAAATTTTTACTATAAATTTTCTATTATAACTTTGGAGTATTTGCAGAGCACTTCAACCGTGGTAACTGGTAATCATTCTTAATCCCTTTTGAGTATCTCTCTCTCTCTCTCGGAATGGTATCTGGGAGACAAGAAGGAGGAAGAAGGCATTTCCTGTGGAGACGTAAACACATCAGAGATCAATTCGTGGCTCGAAGCCTCTTTAGGAAGCCACAAGTGGATGTGCGGTTGCCTAGTAACAAGGAACTCTGATGTCCAACCGCATTTAATTCCCTTGGTGTGCTAATATTCTTGACCCCCTTAAAGACATGACTTTCAGTACAAGAAAACGAACGGACATCATTTTTCTAGTAATTTCCCAACATATTATGATCCATGTTCCCAATGCGCAGTATTTTTATTATTATTATTATTATTATTTTCAGGCGGTATGCATTTATCAAACTTTCTGGGAATATTCGTATGAGAAGATTAGTTATCCTTCGCTGGAGGAAAAATGAAATTGTTAATCGTATTTTGAAACTGATTGTGGGCAACTAGAATATTAACCCTAGTTTTACCATCGACCGCTAAGCTTCAAGCTAAGGTTAAGTTAAAACCAAGTGTATGCAAAATATGACTTGGCCTCAACTTAGGCGGTCGATTGTAAAAACTGGGAGTAAATCGACGCATATCGATTTGTTTTAACGTTTATTTGAATTCTTACACTATCGTTGATATATGTTTTATTGTCACGAAAACATATACAATTCGTATCTAAATAGTATAGTTTAGTTGATCTGTTGTGTTGAGACATGATCATTTATTTTGTCTTATGTGCAAGAAGGAGGAGGAAGGCATTTCCTGTGGAGACGTAAACACATCAGAGATCAATTCAGAGAACACAAAAGACGTTTAAAAAAAACCTTGGGAAACTAGAATACTGCGCATTGGGAATTAAACTGAAATTCAACGCGTTAAACTACACAACTGCCGCAGTTGACCAAAACGTGTCGATGAGACTCGATCTAGTATACGTCGTGACGTTATATTATTTGTCTTGACTGCCATTTTGTAGATTCCAAGGCACTATGAAATGGAATTAGCTGGGTATTGCATGTACATTTTTTTCGTGCTCTGAATTTTTATGTATAATTAAGTGGTACAATGTGATTTTGATTCATCATTGAAATTAATATGTAGTGAGGGTACATTATCGTTAGTTCATCCATACGAATGAGGTTATTCGTAATTGTGTTTCGGATCTCTTAATTTTGATCTGTCAATTAAGAATGCCTCATAGTAGTCTCTTGTCAAATAAGTGTATTGAATTGGTGCTCTAATTATATCTACCAGGTGCGTAAATATGAAACCGGAATTTCTCGTTCCGGCAGTGTGTGGATGCCAGACAAAAGAAACAAAACAAAACCAAAAAAGAACTGTACCTCTTGTGCTGCAAGCCAGTCATCAAGCCATTTTCGTAAGATCTGAAGCGCTGGTCAGCAAGTGCGTGTCCCATGGATTCAAATAAGTGAAAATCGGAAGGCGCCAAGTCTGGTGAGTAAGCCGCATGCGAAAGGATTTCCCAGCCAAACGTCGCAATCGTTTCCTTGACCGGTTTTGCTGTGTGGGAGGGTGAATTATCGTGAAACACAATCACTTTATGTTATCTTTGGTAATATTCTGGTCGTTTTCCACGCAAAGCTTGATGCAAATCGATCATTTGTTGTCGGTAACGTTGGGTATTAACGGTTTCGCCAGGTTTCAGCAGTTCATAATAGATCACTCCCTTCTGATCCCACCAAACACAAAGCATTGTCTTCCGTCCATAGTGATTTGGTCTTGCAGTCGATGTCGCCGGTTCTCCTGGAGTTACCCATGATCTTTTACGCTTAGGATTCTCGAAATAGATCCACTTTTCGTCACCAGTTACAATTTGATGGAGAAATGATTTCCTTTTGTACCTGGCGATCAGAATTTCGCAAGTGGTTTTTCGGCTTTTCTGCTGTCATTCAGTTAATGCATGTGGAACCCATTTTCCCACCTTCTGAATCTTGCTCATGGCTTTTAAACGTATGAAAACTGCTTCTCGTGTCACATTTAATTGATCCGCGAGTTGTTGTTGCTTTCGAGCGAGCGTCATCCTTTTCCAAAAAAGCTTGCAATTCGCTGTCTGCAAACTTATTTGGTGCTCTTCAACGTTCTTCGTTTCTCACGTCAAAATCGTCACTTTTAAATTTTGTAAATCACGCATAGCACTGTGACTTACCAAGAGCATGATCACCGTAAGCTTCGACAAGCATGCGATGCGATTCTGCAGCAGTTTTCCTCAAATGGTAACAAAAAATTAATGTTGTCCGCACATCGTAGTTTGTGCGTACAAATTGCGCCATGTTCAACGCTATTAAACACTACACTATGACATGACACTTGTCTCGTTGTGAGTTGCAAATCGTTATCAGCAGTCAAAACAAGCAAGTGGCGCGAAGGACGCTGTTTTACGGTAACCACAGTGACAGCTAACGCCGTCTATGCACAAATTCCGGTTTCATATTTACACACCTGGTATCAAGCAGGGAGTGTTCTGTGTTTGTTAATTTGTTTCGAAAAAAACAATGCATGTACATAATAAATACTGTGGAAAGATTTGCAACGAAAAAATATATATTAATGAAGAATATTGATTAATGTGGAAAGCGGCCAGCCAGGATTTTATTTATTCATTCTGAAACCTGTTAAGTAATTTTACTTCCATCAACACTGATTTGATTGTTAAGACAACCATTTGCACAATAAAAGTTTTTCGTGAAAAAGATACGAGTACAAGGACATAATATTCGAGTTGCACAAAAATAACTAACCATTCGTCAATTGGGTTGTATTATTAAACACCTACAAATGTCTTTCTCGGTTTGTTCATCATGTATGGATTTTGGGGTGGGTTTGGGGGGTATTGCCCCCAGTCATTTCAGAATGACTTTAAATGTTTCATTTTAAACGATAGTCTTTAAAGTAATTGCCCCCCCCCCCCCCCCAGGATATCTCTCCTAAATCCGCCCATGTTGTTCATGTTCATGTGAAGGATGACAGACTTTTAGTAACATTCCTTCCACTATTAATATTCTGTATATTAATATCGAATATAATTAGACTGTCCTCAGTAATTTTTCCAATATATGAACGGAAGGAAGGAAGTCTAGGTACTGTACAGTACGCTCTGTTCGAAGGTTATCCTGAAGACTAATACCGGAAGAATTGAATATGGAATAGGAAACAGTGCTACAGATTCTAAATGAGGATTTGAGAAGGAGAAAAATTACTGCAAAGATGTTGCCTCGAATTTTAATGGATGCCCGTGTGCACGATACTGTAAAAGTTCACGAGTTCCTAACTAAGAAAACTACTACAAAAAGTAACCACCCACCTTATTCATTTGATTTAACCCGTTCCGATGTATGGCTCTTTTTAAAATTGAAAAAAGAAATGTTCTGAAAGGACCAAGATTTGCTTACCGTCTTTACATCCAAATTCCAAAGCAGCTTGACAACGTTTCGGCGAAGTATTCCGGAAAATGATAATCTCGACTATTTCAGGTAAGGACGCTATAGTCTTACGAAGTGCATAAGGAGAGTATTTCGTAGATGACAGTGGCCGCTAGTCGACAGGTAAGTTAATTTTTCTATCACAGAGACATACCAGGAATTTGTCACGCCTCATACCTTTAACGTGGTGTTCAACGCTTGACACTTGAATATGAAGTTGCTTATGGCCTTTAGGAATCTTTGGTCAGATCGGGATAGAATAGGGTAGGAGGTGCGGGAAGAAGTCGGCCAGGACCTAGGCTGAAAGTATCATTCCAGCATTTCCGTGGATTGTGTAAGCCCCCCCCCCTCCCCATACACGTACAGTTCTACCTCAAGGACTAGACTGTACAGTAATTGTTTTAAGACATAACGGTACGTGTATGGCGAATCCTTCAGACGAATCGTTGGTCTGTTGGCCTCAGTGAAATCTATTGAGGCCTAGCCTCGAGGTCGCTCAGCCCTGAGGTTAAACTACCCGTGTGTGGGGTTTCCCGCCGGCCAACTGCTCAACCTTCGCGCCAAACTGTGCGTGTGCGGGGAGGGCTCGGCAAAGGCCAAACTGTGCAGTTCTGGCCTCAAAGTCAGGACTTGCCGGGACTGTACGTGTATGGGAGGGAGGGGAGGGCCAAGGAAAGTCTCTGGAGGAGCCTCTTACGCTCGGGCTTATGAGACAGAGCGCTTTTACTTAAGATGTTCCTACAAATTTAAAAGAGGTTCTTTCTACATATTTGTGACTTCACACTATCTCACCATAAATCCCTTGTCCGTTAGAAGAAGACAGATATAAAAGTGGAAAGAAGATAGACGAGGTTTTAATTTGTAAAATTATTTGAAGACTCCAGACCCAAATTGGAAATGAACATCAATATTTTAAACATTAAACCATACTCGGTTTCTGAATAGCTCTAAAAATAACGTGTAGAAAAAATAGGGATTAAAGTATGACCTCTCGACTGGAACTATGTATGATAATAAATCTCCTTATTTACCTTCCAGGCTAATTTTTCTCTTTCGCTAAATAACAAATTATTTGCTACGAATAAAGCTTAATATCTGTTATACATATTTCTCCGGAAATAACCTAATATTATCAATAAATACTTTTTTTGGTTCATCATAATGCTCGTTTCTTTGACGTTAGTGTGTGGTCAGTTCAAAAAAAAGAAAAACTAAACTGATTACGATTAAAAAAAGGCAAGAGACCTCCGTAAATATCAGTAAAAATTAGAACGGTAAAATATACTTCGTAGCCTTAGTTTTATTGTATTTCGTTTGCATTGAAGCAGGTTAACGAATTTGATCTTTCTGCTCGGAGCTTGTTTTTTTTTTTTTTTTCTATTTCGTTTCAACTTAATTTCACAAGAGAGGTAACTGAATAAGAAAATCAAAAAAGGCTTACCATTACGTAGAAAATCGGAATACAGAGAAGGATCATTTGTGTTGAGACTCTGAAATTTCATGCCCTATTTCCTATATGCTTATAATTCTTCAAACGCTTGATTCCGTGATACGCATATGATTGAAGGAGGTAAATCCTTTTTGCATTCGATTCTGTTCTTTAATTATTTTTTTTCGTGTTTCTCTCTTTCTTTCTCTCTATGTATCTATCTGCCTCTATTCTGTTTGAAAAACATGTTTCTCGTTCAGTGACCGTACACTATGGAAAAACAAAACACATTTTTCTCTTTAGGCTGTAAAAGTTACACGTTACTTACTTTGTGAAGTTTATTTTCCTTCGTGAAATGTTAGATATTTATTTTAGATTGTAAAAAGTAATACGAAATATATTTATTTTACGCTATAGGAGTAACATATTTATAAAACGTGATATTTTAAAAAAATACATTTATATTACTCTGTGAAAATTAATATATTTATTTTACGCTGTAAAACTTTATATATTTATTGTACACTGCAAAAAGAAACACCTTGATTTTACACTAAAAAGTAATAGTTATTTTTCACTGTGGAATATAATAGGTTTCAGTGCCGGATCTAGGGGAGACAAAAGGGGGTAAGCGCCCCGGGCGGCAAACAGCTAAAAATAATAAATAAAAGCTCCTAAAAAGGAAGTAAAATTGCCTATTAAATTGAAATTGATCTAAACGTGTTCAAAATTTCAATATCGGCGCGCCAAACCATTTTTCTTGTTGTTGTTCCATACAACCTACTTTCATCTTTAAAATTCAAAACCGTGATTCAAGTCAGATAGCCATGTCGACTGCCTTACTAGAGTTAGTAATAACGATGCCAGGACAGGCTCCAGCCTTACTAGAGTTACGCTTAGTGATAACGATGCCACGACAGACTACAGAGAAGATAACAAATGATGCGAGACAATGTTGTGGTCATCGCGTCGGCCGGTCGTGTTGTTTGGCTAAAAAACGATGGAAAAAGTGGCAAAAGGGCGGCAAAATTTAACTTTGCCCCCCATAAAAAATTTCTAGATCCGGCATTGATACGTTTTACTTTATATTCTTTTATATACACTCTTTCTGACAAGTAACGGCAAAGAAAATAATAAAGTATATAATAATAAATAAATCTTAGCTGCCATACGCCTGATATTAATTTAGTTTGGCGCCCAAGAGGTCTAACTAACGTGTTTATTATATCTGATTGTCGGTGAATTTTAAATAATTTTCTGCAGGAAGTTTTCATTATCATATTCTAAGCATCTCTTTCACACAATTCATGCACAATATTTGTCATACGCTTCAGCAAACTCATTTCTGCAAAATATGCAATTTATGGCGAGAGAACAGTAACTCATGTAGTGTGCTCTTTCTAGCTCAGTTGTTTACAGCCGTTATTCAAGCGAAACGACCCGGCTTCGATTCCTACTGCTGCTATTAGCTATTCTTGTTCTACTCTCTGTCACTCACATCGTAACTGGAGGATTCTAGAGTGACATCTTGAGAGTGATTTTCCTTATTGAGTTTCTTCCTTGGTTTCTCCTCATGAAAACAAGGCAAATACTGTGATGGGTCCCTGAAATGACACCATAGCCGTTACATACCCCCATTCATATCTCCAATGGGTAGACTTAAGATGCAGAAATAACAGTTCGACAATGTTGGAAACTAAACAGTTAAAAAAAACGTTTCTTAAAATTAAACAAAAAAAAGTTCTTATCTGTGCACTGAGAAATAATTTTTCTTAGAAATATCAACGTTATCATTTCATTTGAAACGAAAACATGCTGGTTTGAAAAATAAGATCAGTAATCTTATTTCCGAACTGACATGTTTTCATTTTAAATCAAGTGAAAATGTTAATATCTCATTTCTAAGAAAAATTATTTCTCAGTGCACTGATAAGAACTTTTTTTTTTTAATATTTGAAGAGACCATTCTACTGTGAATCGAGAAGAAACTCTTAAACGTCATTGAAGTATATTATCACTTCCTAACTAAACTAAAATCAATTTGTAAATCTATATATCACTTTATTTTTAGCGTTTCATTGGCTTTTTCCTTTACCGTTTTGACATATGTGAAATCACAAACCAATTTTAAAAAATAGAATATTTCAAAAAAGCTTTTCATCATTCACTTCCATTGATAGGTGCTCCCAATTTTTAATTGCCTGTCACACCACAGGCTGAGAGTTGTTTATTTTTTTTTAAAATCGCAAAATTGATGGATTTGTTTGGTTAGTCATTCACAGCATATGTGGAATACGTACATCATAAATCTTCTTCATATTTATGTGATGGATTTTTTCAGCCAGGTCTCTCTCCACACCCATCCACAACCACATCTCTATATATGACAGGCGTTGGCTTTATAATTAATAAAGGCCTGGAGATACGTATCACAGAAATTGAAGGAATTTCAGGTAGAACCACACGGGTAGTAATCAAGAGAAACAATAGAAACAGTATGGAATTTACGCACGTATATTCTTCAACAACGTCACATCTGTAGGAGGAATTCGAGGATCTATACAAGGAGATACAGAAGAGTTTGGATAGCAGCAAATCGCATTACAAAATTGTAATGGGAGACTTCCATGCAAAAGTAGAAACTAAGCAGAGCAGTGACACGAGAGTGGGAAACTTTGGATTTGGCAAAAGAAATAAGAAAGGAGAGAAGTTAGTGGAATTCTCAGAAGTCAACAGACTGTTCATTTCCAATAATTTTTTCAAGAAACCACCGCAGAGAAAGTGGACACGAAAAGGGTAAAATGGGGTTAAAAACGAAACAGACTACGTTTTATCGAATAATAGGGAAATTGTTTAAGACGTGTCTGTTCTGAATAGTTTCAAAATCTCGAGTGATCATAGGATGGTGAGATGTAAGCTGGAACTAAATGCTAGACTTGAGAGGAAGAAACTTATCAGAGGAAAACCGCCACTTAAATCTAGAAAATCTATCTAAAAAAAGACAAACATTCGAGATAGAACTAAGCAACAGATTCAGCGCCTTGGAAGAGTTTGAAGACAAAGAAGATATCAATAGCAGAAATAAAATACTGACTGAGATAATAAGAGAGACAGCCAAGGAAATAGCAGGCTTCAAAAAGAAAAAGAGAGTGAAATCTCAGGAGAAATTGAACTCTCGATGAAGAAAAGGAGGGAAATGAAAGAAGAGGAAAAATACATAAAGAGGATTGAATACATAGAACTAAATAAAACCGTAAGGAAGAAAATAAGAGAGGATGTACAAAGATACAACGAAAATCTTGTTAGAAATACAATCGAGGAAAACAAGAGCCTGAAGAAAACCAAACAGTAGCTCATGATAGGGACAAAGCAAATAATTGCAGTAACAGACCTGACGGAACTGTAACCAGAAATAAGGACGAAATTATAAATATATTTGAACATTTCTACAGAGAATTGCATATTTCCGAAGAAGAACTAGGGAAAGAAGATTCAGAAGAAAATGATGTAGAAGTCCAAGCCGTAATGAAAGAAGAAGTGGATAAAGTACTTCGAGCGATCAAGAACCGAAAATCGCCGGAAGAAGATGGGCTCACAGAAGAGATGTTTAAATGGGAAGGTGAAAAGATGAAAGAGGAACTTGCTAAATTATTTTCGATGTGCCTGAGGAAGAGAGAAATACCGTCTGGTGGGAATAATGTTATTATTATTTTATTGTAGAAGAAAGGAAACAAATAACATGTCGAAAACTTAAGACCAATGAGTCTACTGTCAGTTCTATGCAAAATTTTCTCCAAATTTATTTTGAATCGTATTGAACGAGACTTAGATTTTAACCAGGGAAGTTAACAAACCGGATTTCGTCGTGGATTTAGCACAATGGACCACATACAAACATTGAATGAGGTTATGGAAAGGACTAATGAATCGAATTTTCACTTGAATGGGATTCATAGATTTGAAAAAGCTTTCGATTTAGTCCCCTTGGCAGCAGTACTTAAACCACTTGAACATCAAGAGATCGGAAGTGCATATACCAAGTTACTGTGAGACATTTTACTCGACTGCCGCATCTGTCATTAGGCTCATTCAAGATAGTGAATAATTTAAAGTTGGAAAAGGGATACGGCAAAGAGATTCAATTTCTCCAAAACTATTTTCTGCGGTCCTGGAGGAAGTGTTCCAAAATTTAAAGTGGGATAAAGTCGGAAGAAAAATCAATGGTGAATACCTTCATCCCCTAAGATTGGCTGATGATATAATCCTGTTTGATTCAAGTGCAGAAGAACTACAAACCAGAATGGAAGAGCTGTGTAATGAGAGTTCGTAAATAAGACTTAATGAATTAAAATAATGCAAAAATGTTGTACAAACAACATGCTGAGAAGAAGGAAATAAAGATTCACGGAGAGACGAAGAGCTTCTGTCGAGAATTGAACTCGTGACCTTGTGCACAAGAAGCGAGTACGCTAACTTCTCGGCCACGCTAAGGTGTTAGAAATCCATCTGACCTCCATATTACTAACTGGACTAAAATGCCGCTGATAAGAAGCACTAGATTAAACAGTATAGAGGGTGAGGAATACGTTATTCGAATTTCGAAAACATAAAACAAGGGACTCTCACGACTTACGCCATGTTTTAATGTAATTTTTCTATTTAGGGTTCGCAATTCCACTTTTTCTGAAGCGCTTAATGAAAATGGCGGCAGCAAACACTTGAACAGAATTGCATGTTTGGTTACAATAAGAAACTATTTTCTTTCTGCGTCTGCGCGACCATCACACCGGGACTGAAAATTTAATACTTCTAGTAATGCAAACGAGATCTCTCGGTGTTTCTCCAGTATTACACTGAAACATCGTGAATATGAAACATTACTGGATATATCAAGGCAACTTTCCCTTTTGTTTTTTGTTTTTTCTGTTTAACTTTACACTTCGATTACGAACCTAAAAAGGAAATATTTTTGTCCTACCTGTTTAGATGAGTGTCTGTAAAGCGGAATGTTTCTTGTTTGGTAGCTGGAAGTTTCTTACTTGCAAACCCAAAACTAATCATTCTGGTAACAGTTTTCTCCATATTGTCGTCAGTACAATTAGATGAAATACCGTATCGTTTATCTTCTCAGAATGATCCAATTACTTTCACCTCCTACTGTTCAATAACCAGCAAAGGTGTGCAACCTTACGTGGGCTGTCCTTAAGAGTACTGATTTGAACGTAACATATCCTTACACGGTGAGATTGGGTGAGTTAAAACGTAAGGGTGAGAACTAAATTTAAAGTAAAGGTGATTGAAGTTAAAGAGCCAAGTTAAACGTGAAGGTGAGGATGATATTTAAGCGTGATGGCGTTTTTTTAACAGTATTATAATAGCTATAGACACGTAACAGTATGGGAGTTATTTGAATATTGAATTTTAAAATATGTTAACAAAACTGATAGTAGGGTAGTTGGGGACGAAGACACCTAATAGTATTTTTATATTGTGTCGAATAAAGTTTTTGCCAATTTCGTGAGGAAACGATGGAAGTAACTTTTGCAAGTAAATATAGATTTTTAAACGTGATTGGCTACACTGACAACTGCTGCGCCTGGAGTGCCTGTACGAGTTGTCCTAGTACTCCAAGTTTGGTCCGGAACTATGGAAGCAATTTGGGAACTTTACATTTTTTGAAATAGGGCAGCAGTAATGGCAACTAGGACGGCGCCCGGTGTACTTTTGTGATCTGTCCCAGTACCTAAATTCCAAGTTTGGTACAGATACGTATGGAAGGAGTTTGAAATATTAAATTTTTGAAATTGGTTTAGTAAAAGACAACTGCAGCGCCTGGAATACCCCCATGACCAAGGTTGCCAATTTTATCGAGAAGTAGCTAAGTCTGGTGGATTTAGGGTGGTGGCTGGCGACAAACGTAAAACAAAAGTCGCTAACAAAGCTACAAAAGTGATCTCTGCTCAAAAGCTGTCGGTCTGAAAAACACCATGAATCAAAATAATCGCAACAAACAGGAGATGATGGAGTAAAATGCAGTGTAATTTTAAATTAGTTTCAAGTGTTTGGTGACTTTCTGCCTACTGTTAATGCAGAATCTAGCTACTTTTTGTTATGAAGAGTTTGCAACAGTATCCATCAACTGTCACAGTAAGTCGATGAGAAAGGCACTCCCTGTACATAGTACTTAGTTTTCTATTGAACATATTTATGTGCCAGACGGGTAGCTATGTTTAAGCCGTGACATGTCTGAACCAGAGCTGAAACGGGTCACTTTTCGACCGTGTCACCGGGTCTATACTTGGGCCCCGGTCTGACCCAGTGACCCGATTTTGACCCGGTGAACCAGAGGGTGAAGCAGATATTCAATTATTTCCTTATTATGCACTGTTGCGTTTGAACACTTTATACCTATGGTGACTAGGAGCAGAGGTGTTACTCCCCAGAGTACAAAACATACGAGGCCGTAAAGTTCCTAACAGCAACTTCCGACAACGAAGTTTCTGTTTATAAGCTGACTTCTCAAGGTATCTTATACATTGTAATATGGAATAAGTCTAACCTCAGAAACGAGACCGGTCACCGGATC
The DNA here is from genome assembly GCA_022664845.1 of Lepisma saccharinum. Lineage (NCBI taxonomy): Eukaryota > Metazoa > Arthropoda > Insecta > Zygentoma > Lepismatidae > Lepisma > Lepisma saccharinum. The sequence goes on along the minus strand of JAGDQP010005836.1, from coordinate 20,981 downwards.
TATTGGGTCAAGGTTCGACCATCAGGCTGCCGAGTTAACTCGGTCTAGTGATTTCAGTCAAGCCCGGTCCCGAGTCATTTGGGTCAAGTTTCGGACCGGGTCACCAAACGTTACCCGTTTTCAGCTTTGGTCTGAGGAACGGTATATGGCAGGCTTAGCCTACAAGGTGTTTATCTAGCCCATGAGACGTATCTATATACCTTTTCCCGTGACTGTACCTAATACATATGTATATCAAATTTCATGTAAAATCAATGCCCGCGGATACATATGTATAAATAAAGATTTTTGTGTCAGTTGATCTTTAAAATGAATTGATAATATTCACAAATAGTGATTTTTTTTAAGTGGGCTGTACTGAAAATAGGGCGACCCGGAATATTTTTATGACATACCTTAGTACCTCATCATCATCATCATCATCATCATCATCATCATCATCATCATCATCATCATCATCGTCATCATCATCATCATCATCATCATCATCATCATCATCATATTCAGCCGTTTTCTATCCACTGCTGGAGGAAAGGCCTTTCCCTTTTCTTTCCACATATCTCGGTCTGCTGATATCCTCATCCAGCAGCTGCTGAAAAACGCTTGATTTCATCTACCCATCTTGCATTTGGGCATTGTCTCGGTCGTTTCTTTTTTTCTCTAGGAATCCAATGTAGTGCATTTGTCGTCCATTTTCCATCTGTTCGTCTAGCTATGTGACCGGCCCATTTCCACTTCAGTTTCTTCGCAGTCTTGTTTACATCCTCTATCTTTGTGTGCGAATCCATTCATTTGTCTTCCTGTCCCTCCTGGTTATTCCTAGCATGTATCTCTCCATTGCTCTTTGTGTGACTCTTAATCTGTGAGGTTTGCGTATTCAATGTCCAAGTTTCACAGCCGTACATCATCACAGGCAAGACACACTGATTATAATATTTATGCTTCAGACACTGTAAAATTTGATACAAATATTTGCACATGTGTAGATTTGTATAAGTAACATCGAAATACACAGAAGACATACAAATATAGAAAGATATACACACTTTTAGTTTTTACAGACTTTTCTTTAGTTCACAATGGTTCGTGGTGTTCTCAAATCTTGCAACGTTAATTAAACTCATTTCCCGACGTCATACAATGATGATGAAATTTAGCATAACGACGTAAGGCAGACGACAGTACAATTATTCCATTGTTACTATCATATATTTATACATTTTAAAACCATATTTTAATTTTTTTAACATAAACTTCTTTATCCTAAAATAAATACCGGGCTTCAACGATGTTGCGCTTGACTGGTTGCAGAACACTTTAGGACTTAGGTCACAAGACATTAGCTTGAGAAAAAGTATTCGAACACCGAAATAACTCGAAAAAAAAATAATAACAAACTTTTGAAAGACAAAATTTTCTTAAATAATTCATATTAATTAAAAAAAAAATCGTTTATGCATGACTAAAAAGAAAAGCATGGGGCGCGCGCCAATCGAAGAATTTATAAAGTGATTGTGTATGGGAGAGCGCTCCATGATTTTCTTTTTAGTCATGCATAAACAAATTATTTTTTTACTTTACGAATTGTTTAAGGGAAGTATGCTTTTAATAAGGTTTATATATATAAGATTTTAACCTTCCCTTCTTCATTAATTTGCGCTGCTCATTTATTACAATAAATTGCTAATCACGAACAAAGTTGCACTGAACGGCCTTCTAAAATATATCGTTTGCGATTTATCTCTGTGGTGTTTGGATGACCAGGTATATTTGATTATTTTGGTATTCTTTCATTTAATTGGAAATGAACTAAATATACAGTTTCTCTGTAATTCGGCATGGAGGCCGGCCATCCCGTCTCAAGAATGACTTATTACACCGCAAATACTGCAGGTCAGAGCTACCTATCACCAAGTTTTCCACTCCAAAGACCATGGAAGAGGTGGACGTTGTCTCTAAACACAAGACGCTTCCATCATCGTATTAGCTCATCCATCAAAACTAGTCAGTGGCAGCTTACAGGGTAGTTTTCACGCAACGCCATTTCTTGTGTTGAAAGAAGAGACAAACCAAAAAAAATAAAATTAAAATTGGCAAAGTGTCACCACTCTTCTGACTGACTTACGGTAGTCTCGTAGGAGTGTTAAAGATACAAGAGAAGGAGATTGATTACATGTCAAAAGCCACACAAAATGGAGGAGATGGTTCGCAAAACAAAAGAAGCCATACTTAGAAACGAACACCAACCACTGTGACAAAAGTTATTTGGAAGTCGTTATTACTTGGGAAAGTTTAGGGATTACTCATACAACGGCAAAGACTTCCAATGACCTAGTGAACATATATCGATAGTAAACACAACGAACAATTCAAAATCTTCTGCTGTTAATATATAATATTTCCATATGTGTGGTTGATTATTACATACTTGTCATTTAATTCACAGTGATTCAAAATATCCTCAAATCTCGCAATGCTAATTTAACTCATTTCCTGACGTCATACAATGATGCAATTTTGCATAGCGACGTACGTCGGGGTTACTTTCATTTCATATATTTATATACTTTGAAAGCATATTTTTAGTAAGAACTACTTTATCCTAAAATAAATACTAGCCCGCAATTATGTTACGTGTGAGTGGCTGCAGAACACTTTAGGATTAAAAAGTATCCGAACACCGAAATAACTAAAAAAATAATATTTTTTTAAAAGAAAACATACTTTTCTTAAGAAAACAAAATAAAACAATTCGTACTAAAAAAGTTTAAAAAATATATTTTTTGTGTATACATGATTGAAAAGAAAAGCATAGGGCGTGCCAATTCAAGAATTTATAAAGTGACTGCCTCATGGTTTTCTTTTAGACATAAAAAACATTTTTTTTTTTTTACTTTTTAGTACGAGTTGTTTAAGAAAAGTTTGTCTTCAAAAACGTTTTTTTTTTAAATTAATTTTTAAAAATATATATGTTATGAGTACCTTACATTTATACATGTAGTTCTTAAACGCAATTGCATGGCCATTAAGCTAAAACACAGATACCGTTCATGTGCTGAAATATAGCCCTGTATATTAAAACATTTTAAAACATAAATACCTGTTCTGTTCATTTCAACCGTCTTGAAGATCAACTAATTCAAATGTAATTTTCCAGAAAACACAAAAATCTTTTAAAACACTTGAGCAACACAAACAAATATTTGAACAGACAGTGTATTATGTAGACAATGGAAATATTTGTTTTCGAATACATTACATGTTCGTGTACGTATCCATATTAAATTTGCTTTTTGGATTATTTAATATAAGCAGAAGCAGAGAAAAATGGACTTGTTCATAAATGTTTTGTTGACGTTTTAGTTAAAAAAATACAGATTTATATTTTAATATTCTAAAATTCTTTTCAAAATTTTAATAGATCATTTTTACTTGATTCAGCAACCATATATTTTTTAGCTCTTTTCTGTAGGTGGATGGTAACGCTTGTTGCCTTGTAATCAAGGGGCTCCAGATTTGGTTCCTAGTGAGGACACAAGTGTCCCGATTTAAACTTGTAAATCTCGTGCTCAGGACATCGTCAACATCTGAATCAACAAAATAAATTTCAAGTTTGACTACTTCCTTGCATAACTACTTGTTCCAACAAGCTTGATTTAGGTTAGTTATAACAACTACACGGAAAGAAATTAGTTTTAACTAAGTCAAGATTTTGCTAGGTTAATGACCAAAAGGGTTGCACATAACCTACTGGTTATTTATCACAACCCTTTCGAGACATGAAAGTACCTAATTCTGTAGGTAAATGGTAACCCGTTGAAAAAGGTTAACAGAAATCAGGGTAAAAACAACCCATTCGTGGGTAGCAAGTTACCTACACGATTGGTACAAGAAGGAATAAACAAACAACACGGTTAATTTAAACAACATGATTGACCCACTGCTCGGTTATGCTAACCGTTTAATGTGCTGGTAAATTTAACCTTCTGAGAATTAGTTATTTTTTAACCTTAATGAGGGTTAGCTGAACCGAGTCTCGTGTATACGAGATGGCGGTCATTGAACACTGAGGGGCTTCCACATGGAAGCTTTGTACCAACGCCAAAACGTTAAAGTGAAACTTAGGAGGTAACCTAGCAACCCTAAATCTAGGAATGTAGTGTTATATAAATTATTATTAATATTCTGTTAATGACAAAGTGTAATATGAAACATTGAGATTCGTATAATGAATATCACAGTAGTGTAACTTTGGAAATACATGCATTATCGACCATGAACATCAGCTGATCGGTGGAGTAGTTGGTAGCACTTCGGACTGCTACGGATGAGGTCCATGGTTCGGTCCCAGGCTGGCGCACATTTTTTTTTTACAAAGATAGCTATAATAAGCTATATGTAGTGTAAATAATAACAGTAACTTGCTTTCAGACGATTTTACAACTGTTTTTTTTTTTTACAAATTTTCTTTGGGGTCGGTTAAAGTAACTGAGTACAGTTGTTTATGATAACCCTTCAAAATAACCTACGTGGAGGGTTACACCAACCCACTGGATCTAACCTTTTTAGCTGAGTTGCTGTAACCTTGTACTTATTAGGCTCTATATTTACCAACTCACTCTGTTGCATTAACCCATTTTTGGGTTGCTAGTAACCTTTTATTTCTTTCCGTGTAGCAACAATATTGTTCAAACAAGTCACTTACGTTGTTCTAACAAGTTTGTTTCATGTTTGCTTATTAAGTTCAATACAGTAGTAAGTTTGACAAGCTCGAGCAAGTGACTGGCAACTTTGTTGCAACTGAAATTAATATCATACTTTAAAAGCTGTTTCAGTTGATAATATACCTTTTATCATGAATATTTAAAAACTGTAATGTATGATAAACCAAATTATCCTGATACTCTTCAAAATTCGAAATAAGAGTCAAAGACATGTGAAGGAAAAGGATCATGTACACGCTAAACTGTAATTCAACCGTTTCATTTTCTTGGAAATCTTCTATTTAAGAAAAAGAATGGCTTTCTTGCTAAAGATTACGTTCTGTATCTTTGTGAGATAAAAGAAGTGTTGACCGTTTTTGTGATATTCTTGTCAAGAATTTCTTGTTTGCTGTTTTTCTAGGAAGAATTGCTTCCCCGTTAACCTGACGCTAGTAGGCAACAACATTATCCGCCACTTTTAAAATGCATGAGTTACGATATCACCTCGTCAGCTAAAGCTTTTCCCTGGTACCGTATCCATTCTTATTCATGAGATGAAGCATGTTTAGATTTTATTAAAGTTTCATTTTCTTTAAGCAAGTTTCTTTGTAACTGTACTGAAAGGGAGATCAAAAAAGCTGGATCTTGCACTTTCGGTCTATTTCTACCATAACAAAAACCTTCCTATCAAAATACTTCAAATCTTCGATGCGAGCATATATATTTGTTCATAATGCGCAAAGGAAGGTTTATGAATGAAACATTCTCTCACAAAGTGAATTAATGGTAGCTTGTCATTAGTCAGTCAGTTTGGTAGTTTGAGTCAATACTTGGTCCCGAGTCATTCGGGTCAAGAGTGGGTGAATCGCATAACCAGGTCACGTTTCGGACCGGGTCCACGGGTCAGTTATAAGCGGGTCAGGCCGGGTCAATTTCAGCCATGAACGTAAGAATATAATAGGACTAGTAACAAGCAATTCACTCAATGTTATAAAAATGGGACGGCTGAGAGTGCAGTTTGTCATTCCAACATAGCGGATCGCGCATACTCCCTGGAAAGAAAGCAGACGATATTGTGAATGTGTAAATAAATTTTAATTATCTAAATTTGTCCTTAACTACTAATGATTATAAAATAAGTGTTATTGCAATACACTTCCTTCTCAAGAGCAGTGATCATGCAAATCTTGAAACCTGATATTATTTCACTATTATTATTGAAGAAAAAAATATTGCTTACCTGTTTATCCTCACACGTACCTCTTGGTCGGCTTCATCAGACGCAACCTTCACATACCTTTAATTATTTCACATAAATTAACAAATTGTAATTAAAAGTGGCTCAATTAACATTACTTCTTATGGCCAGTTGCAATGTTTTGGTCAATTCAATATGGCGGCAAGGCGCACTTCCGGCCCATCAATTTTGGCTTGTTACTAGTTCTATTATATTCTTACGTCCATGGTTTGAGCTCTGTTTCTAGCAACGAAATTGAACCTCTGAGTTTCATTGAAATCTTTATACAATGCCTTCAATTTAATTTTGTATTTAGAATTATATAATAAGTTAAAGCACATCTTAAAAGCACTTATAAATACTCCAAGTCACTTCAGAAACAAAATGTGTCACATCAAATGAAATAAAAGACACTTAACAATAGTAGGCACTTGCAGTTTCCAAGGTTGTAAAATATAAAATGAAATAATAATCATCTTTCGCTTTAGACGAATCGATTTGACGTTAGATTTATAATTTACAATGAAAAACTAAAAAGGCAAAACTGCAGCTTCTATATTCTAACCACCCGTATATTTCTCTTCTCTGTCTTCTCTTATTGGAAAAGAGAAGTTTGCAATTGAATTATTCACCTTCTCTTCTCTAATTATTTTGCTCTTCAATAGAGAAAGTCTGGTACTGAGCAAAACGAGCGGATAGGGAAGACTTCAAACTGCCATATTAAAAATTCAATCCGGCTTATGATATTTAAGCTCCCTCAACGAATTTAGGAACTCTGTCATAATGCCAGTTATCAATAAGAAGCATTAGTAATAGATCTTGTTCCTCCAACGTAAAATAATCTACGCGTATTACGTAAAGAGTTTTCTCAAGATGAGACTTTTACATCTTTATGTAATTGAGTTATACGGATTATATGACTTTAATAATATTTCTTTCAGCTATAAATAAGCGCTTTCTTCTTTAAATTATATATATATATATATATATATATTAGGTTTCTTTCCTTGGTAGTAGTCTAGAGATTTTCTTTCCAAAGCTTCCAAAAGAAAAAGAAAACTTATTGTTCCGCGAACTGTATTATTTGAAAGATGAGTAGCAATTTACTCTTTTTATTTCTGGTTTCCTCGAATCCCATTGTTAGTTTTCTATTTCTGTGAGTGAAGGATATGAAGTGCAACAAGTAACAGGAAATAATATAAAAAATGGGAGTGACGAAGGAAGTCGTCACTTAAGAAACAACACCGCCTATGTGCCAAAGAGCACACGTTGAACAAATTTTCAGTAGACACAAAAACTGAAGGACATACATAGGCGGTGTTGTTTTAGTAGAGGAGATAGACGGTGTTAGAAACGGGACTATGTCAGAGCGCCCACTGGTCAGAACGCCCACTCGTAAAAATGGCAACAACGTTCACCAAAATGGTCAGAACGCCCACTGGTCAGATCGCCCACTCGTAAAAATGGTCAGAACGCCCACTGGTCAGATCGCCCACTTCTGAAAATGGTCAGAACGCCCACAGAAACGGTCAGAATGCCCACCAAAATGATCTGATCCACCCAGGTTTGAAAATACAAACCTTAACAAGGTACACGGTTAATACTTTAATTTTTTTGCAGTTGAATACTTATATTAAATCGATACTGAACAAACATAATGAAAAAAAAAAAAAAAACTCGGGAAAACGTTCACAAAGTCTACCAGTCAGAACACTCACTCTTAAACAAGTGAGTCGGAGTCGGGTCGGGGGTTGTGCACATAAGCTACAGCAGCGAGTATAATAGTTATATGATAATGTTGCGTTTGTGTGTTTCTTTCCTAAGTATAATTATCTGCTATGTGTTATTATGTTGTTATATTATTAAGTGTAATATATCGCCTTAGAAAAACGCATCTGAAGCGAAATCCATATCATAGTAGAAAAGGGAAATTGCAAACACGTCACATTAAAGCAATATGAACTAAATAAAATATTCGTTGAAATATAATTTAAAATTCAAGCTGTTTTCAACGTGCAAATGAAAACATGATAAATGTAGTTAATTTCATTCTATTAGCTTTTAAGTACACCTTTTATTTAATTACCTTGGAAAGGCACATATCAAGCGTAATTTAAGGAACAATTATCATATTCAGCCGTTTTTTTATCCACTGCTGGATAATGGCATCCCCCTTTTCTTTCCACGTATCTCGCTCAACTGCAATCCTCATCAATGTAGCTCCTGAAAAACGTTTAATTTCATCTAACCATCTTGCATTTGGACGTCGTCTCGGTCGTTTTTTTCTTTTGGTAATCCAATGTAATATATTAGTCGTCCATAGTTGTTCCTATTATTCATCTCATCATAATTCTTTCTGTGAGTCTTTATCTTTGAGTCGTTTGCACATTTAATGTCCAAGTTTCACAGCCGTATATCATCACAGGTAAGAGACATTGCTTATAAACTTTACTCTTGAGACATATTGGTAGTTTTCTTTTGAAAATAAAATGTGTTCTTCCAAACGAGCTCCACGCCATTTTCATTTTCTATTTATTTCATCCATCAACTTAGCATACGTTGATTTGAGCTGCTCTGAGTAAACATACTCATTAACTATGTCTATTGTCTCTCCGTGAATCAATATTTCCTTCTTTGCAGCATGTTGATTGTACATTACTTTTATTTTCTTAAATTCATTTTAAGACTTGTTTTCGAGTCTCGATGGGCGTTCTTACCATTTCTGAATTTGCGTGTTTTGTCGTTCTGGTGGACGATCTGACCGTTTCTGTGGGCGTTCTGACCATTTTCAGAAGTGGGCGATCTGACCGTTTATGTGGGCGTTCTGACCATTTTCAGAAGTGGGCAATCTGACCAGTGGGCGTCTGACGTAGACCCAACGTTGTTGCCATTTTTACGAGTGGGTGTTCTGACCGGTGGGCGCTCTGACCATTTCTGGATTTGCGTGTTTAGCCATTTGTGTGGGCGATCTGACCGTTTCTGTGGGCGTTCTGACCATTTTCAGAAGTGGGCGATCTGACCAGTGGGCGTTCTGACATAGACCCGTAGAAACAAGGGGATAGCAGCGCCTTCTGTTGGATTTTTGTCGAAATACGTCGTGAGAACGTGTTAAATGAATGGAGAAACAAAAAATAATCAGCAGTTTTGCAAAATGTCGCTTAGGCGGTGTTGTTCCTTAAGCGACGAAGTGCATTTACAAAGAAGTGTCTGTTTTTCTGGGCCCTTGAAGAAAAGTTCGAGGAGGAGAATTGATTCAATGTTTTGTTAAAAAAAAACGACCATCTCGCGATCAGAATAAGTAAACTGGATGGAATAAAACTTGTGAGTGTAGAAAAACAAGAAGGGGGAGGGTTCTTTAAAAGTTAACCTTACCTACCGGTACCTTTTTAAAGGTTTTACTCTAACCTAACCAAACTTATTTTAAAGTTTAGCCTAACCTCACCTATCTTTTTAAAGGTTTAACCTAACCTAACATTTTTTAAAGTTTAACCTAACCTAACTTTCTTAACATTTAACCTAACGTAAATTTTTACGATTTAACTGAACTTTAACGAAACTTATTTTAAAGATAAGATAAAAATGAATTTATGGGCGGTAACAGCACTACGAACATATTTTAAAGTTTAACCTAACCTAATCTTTTAATTTTTAACCTAGCCAAACTTACCCTAACCATTTTTAAGGTTTTACCTAAGCTAATCAAACTGATTTTAAGGTTTAACATAACCTAAACAAACTTATTTTAAGGATTAACCTAACTTTTTTCCGAACCTCACGTACCCTTTTAAGGTTTATTAAGGTAATCTAACTTTTCAAGGTTTAACCTAACCCTTTATTAGGTTTAACTTAACCTAATACTTTTAAGCTTTGACCTAACCTCCCCAACCCTAACTTTTTTAAGGTTTAACCTTACCTAACACAACCAAAAAATTCAAGAAAGCATATATTAATAATAAAGAGGACCGGATTTACCCAGAGGCCTACCATGTCCAAGCCTAGAGGCGAAACTTTCTTAGGGGCGTACTTTACAAGGGAAAATTAAAGTTTTGATATTTTAAACTTGAGACGAAAACATTTTTTAGCAAAATACAATAAGGAAGAGCTCCAAACACCGTCACTTTTGAACCGCGTGACCCCTCGTAAATAACTCACTTCAGTTAATTTAAAGTGAGGTTAATTTACATTAGTAATAGTAAAACAAAAGTTAGTGTGTATATTAAGAACATTATTTATTCCTATTTTTGCCTTTGTACACACGACTCAATAATCATTTTTTGTCAGTGTAATCCTGTTAATGAGCAAGAGGTACTTTGTGGTAACCACTCTACGCATGAAGGAGTAATTTAAGCTAATCTTTGCATATGAGGAAATCTAAATTTTTCTAATCTGTCTTTTCGAGTCCGCAACGGGTAGGTAACGTTCGTTTGAATCCTGCTGTCAATTATCCTGACTAACGTTTCACAGAGTTTCTTTCAGTTTCACTAGGCGAACGTCAGGGTGGTACCTTAACTAAGACACGGTCGCTACCCTCTCATACTCTATCCTGATCTAATTCAAAGATGGATTTAAAGACCTTAAAAATGTTTAAAGAAAAGCAACATATGACAGAAGGCAGAAGTCTTAATTTTCTTCCTAACTTGATTTTATGTCTTCAGGAGATGAATATTCTCGGAGATGGTGTTTCAAATTCAAAGAGCGTATTCAACGTAGCGAACGAGTTTCTAGTGCCGCTTTTGTCCATTCCTAGGGATTTTGTAACTTTGAAGTAGCTAGTTTTAGGAGCGACGTATTGGCGGGTGGACCGATATACTGACTGACAGATACCGGGACATTTCAGGGTTCAATTCTGTAAACCTAGATTTCTTTTTCTCTACATAAAGAGAAGTGGCAGAGCGGAATGAATAAAAAAAATGTGAAATAACGAGGAGAAAATATTATGACTTTACCCTTCTTTAATTTACTTTAAAGAGTTTTTGTTTGTCCTTAATATAAGTGTCCTATGTGCCACAATTGTTGAGAGGCAGTGGCGAACCCAGAGTTAGGTTTAGAGGAGCGGTGTTTTGTCATCCAGTTCTTGGGAGGGAACAGATTAATAGAGAAAAAAAAACGAAGGTAAAATATGTATCTCTGGGTCCATCACTGCCTCTGAAAAATAGGTGGTATAATGTACCTCCAATTTTTTAGAATCAATGACAGGCATATTTTACCTTCGCTTTTTCTTTTAATCTGTTCCCTCCCAAGAACTGGAGAGCAAAACACCGCTCCTCTAAACCCAACCTTGGGTTCGCCACTGCCTCTCAAAAATTGTGGGTACCAAATTGGAATTTTGTACCCACAAGTCAAAGATACTGTTTTTACAGTACACAATACAGAAACGGCTGAAGCTAGGTTTATTTCTAAATCTGCATAAAAACTGTAAACGAAATGTAATAATAATATTACCTGAAAAAAAAATAGTTTGTATTACCTTCTTGTTCAGTGTAATTAACATATTTTCCATTTATTTTTATAATATTATTAAACCGCATTTTGTAAATAACCGCATTATCAGAGTTAAATAATTATTATCTCGTTATTACTAGTAATGGCTAGAAGACAAAAGAGAGTTATTTCATATAATGTGAAGGTAGGAAGGGGAAAGGACGGGAGTGGTGAAGCCTGAAGGTTAGATTATCAGGGCGTGGGCGCTGGAAGTCATGGGTATGGCTAGACGTATAAAACCGGCCCTGATAATAAATATGAACATCGAGAAAACTCTTCAACGGGCGGGAACGAACACCAGTCTTCTACTCAGGAATCCGGCGTGCTATCCACTGAACCACGCTGGCAACTTGGAAACACAATTAAGAAGTTTTATTTACATAGCACGTATGCCAGTGGATGATGCGGCGTTGCTTCTTAATTCGATCGTGAGACATTAAAAAAACATGATTAGATTTCTCTTATATGGAACCGCAACATCCAATGTGATAAAATTAGACTGGAAGTCTTCGAGACTCAGGCTATAACCTAAAGAATATAAAGACAAAAGGCTATTGAAATAAAAAAAAATCCGTTAATGACGTTCTCAATTCGATAAAGTGTGTCTTTATGAACTATTGAAAAGTACTGTAATATTATCATCGAAGCCCATATTTATATATTGATTCGTGTTGTCAAGGTAATGTGACGTCATTCGTTTTATTTCTTCTTCTTGTCTATGAAACTGAAGAACTGATGATAGAAAATGCAATTTCAAGGATAAAAATATCTCTTTGGCTTTTTAATTCAATGCATTAAAAAAGAATGACACAATAAAAACAAGTTTCCGTTTGTGACAAATGACACATTCATTCGTTTTTTTTAGTGCATCATAAAAGAAGTTTGTATGAAAGCCTATACCTGGGGGAAATGAACATAAGTTGTACGCACCTAAAATTGAAAAAGACCACTTTCTGTTATATGAGAAAGGTACTAATAAAAAAGCACATTAAGAAAGAATATTATTAAGTTGTTCTCTTGATTGGAGTGTCTGTGTGTTCACGTCATAGCCATATAAAATTTCCACCAGTAGAAGACTCTGATCAGTGTTGCCATACTATATCTTTTGTGACTAAATCTAAAAACCTCTTATGTATTATTGGATCGTTGCATCAACCGGACTGATTTACCCACTTGTCAGTTTGTCTTGAAAGTATCAGTACGGTGCTGTGATGTTCCGAATTTGGTTGCCTACTTTCTTTTTAATGACACGTGTTTGTACCGCTTTCTTCTTGCTTTCTTATTGTGGAATCTTGAAATATGAATTTCTGGAACATGTTTGAAGTCTTTGATTATAATATGTCGCCATCAGCTGTACTGTTGTTAGTGGTATTTAAAATGTGAAACTCTAAAGTTAAAATTTCGGAAGCTTTCGGCAGCTTGTGGCTCCGAAAAGCGGCTGTATTTCCATCCCATTCACAAAGACTGAGTTTCTTTTCTTTTCCTTTTTTTTCCCCCCTCCAAGTTTGCTGGTCGAATTTTGCTGTATTCTGTATGTTTTACTTTTTAGTGCTTGTGTTTTCTGATGTTTTAGGTTTGAGGAAATTAAATCCCATTTCGTGGTACAGCTATGGACAAAACTACTGCCGCACGTCTTTAAAGAATGCGGCGAAGATCATCCTCTCGCGTGTGACATCTACTAACGAAAATTCAACTAAATAATTCCCATTGCGTTACAAAAATATCACCCTTCCAGATAAAACGAGACAACTATACAGATTGCTAGGACCTTTTGAGCTTAGAACTTGTGTCCATGAAAAATTATATTTTGCAAATGCCGTCCACATTTATCTTTATCAGGACATATTTTCCTAACAATTGCGTCAGTGATTGTGCATTATGTTCTCAAGTCAGCAAATTTATACGATATTTCAATATATTTATGTTTGAAATAAGAAAATTCAGTTATAGACATGTGACAAGACTTTTCTCCATAGCTGTACTTCTGATATTGTCCAGTATATTTAAAGCAATATAGTTAAATTCGTGAAGGCGATGAAAGTTTTACCCCCGGAATTGTAGGGTGAGTTTTACAATTGATGGGGATTAACTTTCTCGCTCCTCTCAGGGGGTGAGTTTGCACAATTCTGTATCGTTGTTTCAAGTCTGTTTCTTTAGTAGAAGTGGGTTAAAATTGAGTTACAACATTTGAACTAACGGAATGAACAGAATAGTTTTATAATAAACATTCCATGTGTTGTACTTGCAACTTGTATTAGGTCGGATGATTACCAATTTTTCATCATTATTGCGACATTGAAAAAAAAATCCATCTGCCATTTTGTTTGTATCTAAGTGTATATTTCTTTAAAAAAGATACTTTAGGATACTTGGAAATCAGCGATGTCAAAGTGACGTATCCTTTTTGTGACAAGTTAGGATCTATATCAGTTTAATTCTTTAGAAGATTCTTCTGGTCCAAAAATAACACCAATCCTAAATTATTTATTTAACAATCTCCATATACAGCCCAATGTCGCCAACTTTAGATCAGGGCCCTGCATTGCGGACAGATCTTGGGCACGTCTGGCCCGATTCTTCATCCACACTTTCCGGTTCGATCCGAATGAAACGGGAAATCAGGCCGCCCTGACCTGACGCGGCAGAAATGTGGGTGGCCAACCCAATCACCCACTTTTCCGGTCTGGTTTGATTTTTTTGGTCGGATTCGGATATTTCCAAAACGTGTGAATGTTGAATCGAGCCGAGGTAGGGGCTTTATTTTAGACTGAATATATTAATAACAATAACAAATAGGATAAGGATTTTGCAAGAAATCGGTCTTGTCCTTAGTAAAGGTACCTTTCGAGCATTTGTCCGGTGAGACAGAGGAAAACTAGGTGAAAACATTCAGGATGGCAGGCACCGGGAATCGAACTCTGGTTCTCCCAATTACAAAGAGAGCACTCCAGTGACTGTTCTACCTTATTATATCATTCAAACACCCACACTAGTAAGTAAAATTCCTGTATGTTCACTCTGATGGAAGAGTACCGGAAACTGTCCAAACTCTCTTCTATTAATCATAATACGATAGATGGAGCTACTGTAAACGTAAATTAATGGCTGGAATAACAGCTTGGTCCCTTTTAAAGGTATATTCTACTCTCTATGGAGAAGTTCTGGCTTCTTTCATGATAACAGTTAACGGTCACTTTATGGTGCCAGTTGATATGTTTCTAAAGGTGATGAAACTGAAATGTGTCCGTACCAGATAAACACATAAGAAAGTAAAACAAAGGTAAAAATATGGTTCCTGACTATTATGGAGTTAACTGCCATCTGTTACAGACAAAATATATCAATGGCGTGGTAATAAACCATTCTGTCAATGTCCTATTAAGGATAATATAAATTACTTCATAGAAAAACTTATTTAACTCCCTTTCGTGTGTAAAGTTTCAACTTCACCTACAAAATGTCATAGAAACCAATGTATGAAACCACATCAGTCATTTTTTTTTTTTAAAAAAAAGGAAAAACACCATAAAGAGTTGCCAAGAGAAAGAGGGAAAAAATATATAAGCATTAACCAGAAAGAATGACGTACGGTTGATACCAACTCAGGTACTCTCGAGTCGCTACATCTGTACTTACAAGTTTGCGTCACTAACGAGAGTCTCCTTAGCAGAGTTACTTTTAGATTTTTTTTTCCGATTCCCTGACACTATACGTTTTAATTTTTCTAAATTCCTTCTTGCAAAATCTATGGCTCTTCCATAAATTCCAAAATTAGTAAACATTGACACCTTCATTTGTTTCTGGCTTGTTTGATTATTCGTCAGGAACGTTGTATTCTGTTTACGCACGTGAGTTCGCCATTTTTATTCCTGCAATCAGGTAATTTCATGGTTATTTCTGGTCATCAGTGGGAATCGAACCTACGGCCTCCGGTTTGCAGGGGCAGTGCTCTTACCAACTGTGGACAGATCCACCTCATAAATTTCCTTGAGTTTCTCTCATAAATTAAAGAGTTCCCTGACTTTTTCCATTTGATAAAATTCCCTGAGTTTTCCAGGGTGGTAGAATTTTGGGGGAATTCTTGTCTTACGGAAATTTGAAGCCCTCTTATCAAATCATCACAGGAACTTAGTAGTACCATTCAAGCTTGAACAGAACAGATAATATCTGTTTAGGTGACTACAACCACGACACTTCACAACGGTGTGAATACATTTAAGCATTTCCCCTGAAAATCACAGTTGCCTAGGAATAAACCAGAACAATAATTTGGTGTCTGTTCTAGTGGTAGATTGATTACGGTTGCAGAATTTGAATCCGCACTGAGGAGATACGCAGGTTCGCGTTCTCCTTCGTGCTATTCTGTTTGAAGTTTTCCTTAGTTTCAAAGATGGCTATCGGCATAGCTTTTGAAACATACTGGGTAAAATCAAAAGGAATTCTTATAATACACACTTCCGATTATTAAAAAAGAGATAAATCAGACACTTCTGGATTTGTACGAAAGTAGTTCAGATTTAATTGCTTTTTTCCTAACATAATGTCAATGAAAGAAATAAACTGATTAGTATTGAAGTCTCCATATCGACATTAACACTTTATTCAGAAGTACAATACTAAATTGTTTACCCATTCCAATTCTATTAAAGGTTGTTTTTCCCTTTCTTGTAGTCCCTATTTCGCTTTCGCTTTCACTGCGATGAGAGCTTAGCAATACCATTGGTTTCTACCTTCGACATTGTTATCATACCTAATTAGGAACTCAATATCAAAAGTAAGTTATGCAGTCAAGTACAGAGTAATGTGATAGAAACATAAATAACACAGAGCGGGGCCGTAGAAAAAAAAATGTATCTTTTTTTTTACCTAGGAAACCAAAGAAACCACAACGACCAAAAACATTTCACAAGCTTTTAATGCACGAAAATAGTATTCAATATTCTTAAAATGGGCTCAAGAGTAGATCTGTTAAAGACATGAACATTTGAACTTTCAATTCATTCAGAGTTTATCACTCGTTCACAATAAATCACAATTGAAACCCATGGATTTTTCTTCTTACTGGTAATTTTGGTGTAAATCAATTTCTGGACATCTGAAAAGGACCTACATAACTCTGTTAAATTGTCGGTGCCATGTTTCGTTCATTTGCAATCCTCCGGGAGCCGATTGTAGATGACTTGAAGAAAAAAAAGGCTAGTTTATTGTCTGTAGTCAATCATAGTCAAAACTTTAGTTCCAGAAACAGGACCAATGTTTTAGATCGATCGATGTAGGTAAACAAACTAGGAATCGACTCTCGAAGCTAGATGTTTTACCAAAATCATAGGGCTGTTGACGTTTGCTATATGCATTTTAAATCGAGTATTTTTAGCGTTTGTCCATCCTGTTCCGCTGGCATCGATTGGTGTTCCGTTGTCTTCGATTGATGATTTGTTGTCTTCGATCGATGTTCCTCTGTCTTTGATCAGTGCTCCGATAATCATTAGGTTAAATCAGAGTTCTTTTTTATCATATTATGATATTCAACGCCACCTGGTTCGGTAGTTAAATTTGGTTGCACCAAGATCGGGAAATTCACTTCAGGTAATGTCAGAGTACTCAGGTAGCGATGTCATTTCCGGGTCAATGAGTCCAATCCAGGTTTGCGTCACATCCAGGAGATTCAAGGTTCCAGCCAGAGTCACATAAATCCGGGTATGTCGTAGTCGGGAATGTCTTGTTAAGGAAGTTGCGCTGGAACCTCTGGAAAACTCTTCTTATCCGGGTAAAACGTTACAGATCAGGTAGTGGAGACGTTATGTAGAGTCTCGACACAATCAGGGTCCATCCGGGGCTGTAGGATCAGGTACTGGAGACGTCACATTGGGTCTCTACAGCTAGCGTCCAACCAGGTTCTGCACCACATTTATATTCTCCTCACGCTCTGGCCAGAATACATCAATGTAAACGGCTTACAAATACGTTATCTGAGAGCGTGGGAGATGTGTGGGCTTCGAAGTAATATCGACTTCTGATGATCATATCATGCACACAAAACTATAAGAAAAGTCAACGCGGACTTCTACGAAATTGGTTTGGTAAACCATTTTTCAAAAAGGTAACCATGTCTGTGATCACTTTTGCTATTATTACGTAAGAAACCAACAAGAGTCGTTTGAGTGTTCTTAATAATGTTTCCGTAATGTTGTACATTATGTATGTTGTCAGGACATTATTGACAATTATGTTTTTATATAAAATACTCATTAGGTTCATCTTGTGCAGTTACTGTTTGTAGCATTACTGGCGTTGATAATTTCTTCTGAAATACTAATTTAAAATAAAATGTATTGATTTGAACTTCAGCGTAGTGTGTTGTGTTGTGTTTTAGTGCTCAAGTAAATGACACAATTAAAAGTATAAAGTACAGTTCCTCGCTCTACAATATGACGCCATGTTAATATGTTTTGCCCAAACTATGAACGTTTTCAGCTAGTTGTTCGAAACTTTCCATGTTGTATTGTACGTGTGTATAGAACGCAATCATATTTGTACTTGATTTGCAAGTCTGTTTGGTACAGAGACAGGGCATCCAAAATGGACAGGGACATCGTGGTGGAACTCTAATACCAAAGTGTGATACTGGAATACTCAAGTTCTTGCGTCTACAGGGTAAAACAGACAGGTTTTTGATAAAATGAAAACTATCTATAGGGATCAATGTCCGTCTTGAAGCTGTGTGAAAACCTGGTCATGTTGTCTACTAATTCTATGATTTAAAATTCCCTGAGTGTTCCCGGTTTTCCATGATTTTTTAAAAAATTCCCTGAGTTCTTGGTATAATGGAACATATAAATAATACGCAACGACATTTTTTAAATCCCACCACCACCCAGTCCAAGCATCTTGTACATTATTGTCATTTCGCAAGTGAAAAAAAAGATAATTTCTATATAAAATATATAATTTTTAACTCATTCAAAAAAATCCAGTCAGCAGTAGGAATCGAACCCACGACCTCCGCCTTGCCGGGGCAGTGCTCTTACCAACTGTGGACAGGTCCACATCATAAATTGTAGAATTCCCTGAGTTTTCCGGATTTATAAAATTCCCTGAGTTTTCCAGGGTGGTACACACACTGGAGTATTTGAGAACATCGAAGATTTCACAATTATTACCCAAAATCTCAATATATATGAATAGCAAATCTAAAAGAAGAAATTCCCAATAAGATCAAATGCAACAAATGAAGGCAAGACATCACTATTTGTCGGTTACTTTCGGAATATTTCATCACTTGAGATGTATCGTAAATGCAGTGCGTGAAACCGAGTATTTATATATCTTAAAATACCTTACTATCTTCAATTTGGTATTTCAAGTTCGCTACGGTAACCACTAGTCCATGGGGGTTAGTGCAAAGAAGCAAAGAAAATACCTGTACCGCCAGTCCTTCAAAAACGTTGTATTAACACGCCTAACATACAAATCCAATGGCTGTAGTTCCATCTTCTAAAGCATGACTGGGTTTTAGAGGATCCGGGAGAGTCAGTTAAATAATAACATAAACATCCATTGTTTGAAGTATTGTGAAAACCAATCCGAGTACTTGAAATTACTTTATCTTGCATCGGGCGTGATTTTTATGAACGAGACCTGTCACAGGTTTACGAATGTTATTGGAATACTGTCACAGTGACAGATTATTTGCAATTGAGAATTACACAATACATTCCAATCAAATTTCACGATGGAATATGACTTATTATATGATTAAATTTAACCAGTTAGTAGAGCCAGGCCTATGATATGAGAATTAATATTGAATATGGTCTGAAGCATAATGAAATAAAGTGTATATAGGCACGCAAAGTTGTATTTATGTTAAAGATTTTGTGGAGGGGGTCGAAGACGTTCATCGGATTCTTAAATGGCTCAGAACCACTGTTCTAAAGGAACTGGTGATTGATCGATTAATTCTGGTTTCTGTATACATAACTGAAATTTTGTGACATATACAAAATTTTACAATATATCTCAAGTGATAGTTTATTCCGAAAATAACCGACAGATAGTGATGAAAGATCACAATAATATCTTGGTGGAAGTACATAATCCTGAAGAACAGTTTCTTTCAGATTCAGAGGCGCTATTTTCTTCTATTGTTACCACGAAACTCATTATTGTTTTAATAAAAAACTGATACAAAATAGCTGGGTGAAGAACGATAATCATAACCTATGGAAATGAAGAATGTTTTTGCCAATTTAAAATTGATTTTTTTAAATGCCTTTAGGCAACTTTTGGTTCAGATCGAATGGACGATGATGAGAGAATTGGTGGAATGAAGAAAATGGGAGTACTCTGAGAAAACCCACGCACACGGTGTTTGTCCACGAAAAGCCCATATGGCACGACCCGGTGTCGAACATACTTCTGTCAAAAATGCCTTAATACAACACAGAACACTGATGGAAATCCACATAATGAACGAACACATACAATTCCGTAGTATAAAGGATTAAGTGTTATCACTTACCTTTCTTTTTTTTACCTTTCTTTTTTTTAAGGCTCAATCCAAGTGGGTTTTCGCGCCGTTTTCAATTTACGTCAATTACTCAAATTTCAGTAGAGGAAAAGAGAAATTAACTTTCACAGACCAAAGTTTGTTTCGTCCTTCAATAATGAGTACAATTACTCTTAACAAAATATTAATAGTAAATTCAGGATTGTGTGCAGACACTTTTGGGACAGAATAACGCCTCTATACTGTCTGCGCACAATCCATTTAATGTTGTCTTTCAGAACAATACAGACTACACAAAGGTATCCCAAAATATTACAGGCGTACCAGTTCAGATTGCCAAGCTATGGTTAATAACACGCGAGACTGTAAAGGAAAGCGAAGAAAAATATGATGCAAACAAAGGGAAATGAATACGATTTCTTTTCCTAGAATGTTGCTTAAAACTATCCACAACAGATTATTTATTCATTTATTTAAGTTATACTTATGAGCCACGCAGATAGCTATAGTCTAAGCCCGTCGAATGTCTTAGTAGTGACCTACCTCGAAGAACACCTCCATGGGAAGGGATGAGGAAGCTTAGTTGTTACCGCTCATACAATTCATTTTATCTATCTATCTATGCGGAAATTTAGAAACCTTACCTTTGTTCGGATGTTAAAGTAAGGAAATTTGTTTATGGTCTTTTGGCATATTTGGCTCAAACCGGGATAAGGTAGGGTATAGAAAATGAGGAAGGTATCGGAAAGGGCATTTCTTGAGGTACAATCCCTCAATCCCTGATGAAATAAGGGAAAGCCTGGAAAATCTCATGCAAGATGGTCGACCGTGGAGTTCGAACTCGCCTACCCATTGACGATCCGAAATCCTGGACATTAGCTCGTAGACTACGGAGCCTGAGTTATTTAAATTATAATAGCATTAATCTGTAGCACGCCACCGAAGTTCGTTCACCGAAGTAATAGAACAAGACTTCCTTCTTTGATTAGGGCCTACCGAGAAGGTTCCTTGAAGTAAAGAAGCTATGGAGACATATTAGACTTACTTTTCA
>JAGDQP010005835.1:55409-75778 GCA_022664845.1 Lepisma saccharinum | reverse complement strand
AGAAATAACTTACAATTTCGTTTTAGAAATGTGATAATCGGTTTACTAGTGTCATTTCCGAAGCTGTCAAAATATTAACTTCGTTGTTTTATATCGATATATATAGCTGTCCAATGAGTTTCAGGTAAATGTGATGGACTTAAATATATAATAAGCACTGCAGGATACTGAATATGTTTAGGTAAAATGTCCACTGAGTATATTCCAGTAAGTGTTGATGCACTTGCAGTCTTGAAGCACAACTTCTAAAATCTGGTCACTCCACATCGGATTCACTTTCACTAATTGGTGTTGGTTCATACACTGTTCTGTTTGCAAGTAAGATGAAATTACGTAGATGATAAAAAGTTAAATATTTTGCATACACTGATGACTCCTTTCAAGCACAACGAAAACTTGTAAACTGATGAAGATGATGAGCACAACTTTGCGAAGGAAATGCTAATGCACTATGCTTTGGACTCTGAATATATTCTAAATTAATCACTGTTCGTTGTAGAAGGGACTCGAGAAAACTCTGTCGTGCTTTTCCATGAGTATAAACACTAACACTGTGCGAGGTATACTTGGTAAGTATGATTTTAAGTTCTGCATATTGAACTTCGCCTTTAATCCATTCTAAACCAAATACATGCTGGCTTAAATAATCATTACTATATCTTAAACCTGCATTAAGTAAAAAGGTGGTTTAAATATCCATGATTGTAAACTATTCACATCAAGGTTAACTATGGTTATTTCCTTCAGTATGAATCTAGTTTGTTCATTATCATCATCAAACGCTGAAAAGTGTACGACTGTCCTCATGGCTAATGTTAAACTGAACTAAATTTATAGTGTATGGTCAGTATATACATTGCTATCTTTATCGATTTGAATAAGGGAATCAAATTGTGCATATACAATACAGGAAATATTATGTTGTTATGTTGTTGCCTGACTGAAACCAATTTTAAGATTAACGGAAGAATTTTTAATAACATCCCATGTAGAATCATCTAAAGTATTAGTAGGAGAAAGAATAAAAGCACAGAGAGCATATCCTTGAGGGTAATCAGAATATGTGACAGTATGACTGACATTTTCATGAAATATACCAGTTCCAGAGAACAGGGTGTGATAACTTCGAACATATAGCTGATTGGCATAATCTGGAGTTAGGGGACTAGTGGGATAAAATTGAGAGCCAACTTGTACTTGCAACTTGTTAATATTAAAGGTCTGAAAGTGGAATGGATTTTCATGGTATTTTCCATTAAATGCAGTATTTGCAATAAAACCTATAACGAGACCCTGAAATACATTTCCAAGAAATATATTATCGAGCTTGTATGAAGTAAAATTGGTAGGAATGCTCTTGTTTCAACTCTCGTGAGTGGTAATTTCGCTGTATCATGACTCATAAAACTGTTCAATTGTAAAGTTAAATCTGCAGAAATATTAACACGTCGAACAGAAAGAATAACGTCTTCTAATTTAACTTTAAATGTGGAATTTTCCGCTGCCATTAAACAGAATACATCCTTAGTACGACTTAATTTTAAACGAAGATTAACTTTATTTGGAAGTATTCGATTTAATTCAGAAATATCTGTATGAAGTCGTCCCATACATATCAATGGATGCGCTACTAGCAACTAATGATTTTCGTTTATAATAACCAGCAGTATTTTCATTGAGAGTATTAAAATGCCCTGCAGTATCCTTATAGCATAAGGCAGTAGTTAAATGTGTTTTACTTGCATTTTCAGAACAATTAAGTAAGGTTTCATAATATGCTCGGAACGGATATGTAACATTAAAAGAAGAAACTATTTTATCATTTAATGAAACATCGATTTGAGAAAAAAGTGAATAAGAAATTATTAACTGGTGCACCATTATCTGCCTCTATTGCGGGTGGTCCTGCCGCTCCTACTTGTAAATTATCACCACTTTCCCTTAATATTTTACACTTGACATAAAGATAGATATGTGCAGGAAGAATATATTCAGCAGTATCTCCAGATACAAGAAATTCTATAGGTCCCTCAGAAGAAAGTGAAGAAATTGGTCGATATTCCACAATATGAGATGATTTTATGGCGATCTGTGTCATAGGAACAGAAACTAAATCGAATTAATTCGTACAGCATTCATTACTTTTAGGTGTAAGGAAAGACATTTTCTAACTAAAAATATCTCTACTCTTTTTCTATTTTGAAACCTCGTTTTTTTTTATTTTGGCGGTCCAATACGTACAGGAGCCTTACGTTTACGTGGCCTTCTTTCGCTTTCACGAAGCAACTGATTGACTTTATTTTCAGCTTTTGTTCTTAAAGAACCTGCTTCATGAACTCTTACCCTTATAGGCTCTTTAATAGGACGGTTTTCAAGCATATCACCCGCAACCTGAATTCCTGTTTGTAATGCCTGTCATCCCACAGCTTTCGTACCATGTTTAAGTAATGGCATAGCAAATCGGAACAGTCCAAGAAAAATACTTCCAATTCCATGTCCCCGTTGATAAACTGGTCCTGCAAAATAAGGTATACCTCTACCTGTATGCATTATTGTTTTTGCTTTCATTTTGATGAGCGCTTAAAGTGAAGTGTTACGGTTAATGTCCCGAATGAAAATGGTAAATTTCGTGCTGCATGGTCCTTTATTAGTATTTCTACAGTGTCAAAAGAAAGTTTTGCTAAGGGAAAATAGTGTACATTCTGAAAAGTTATGGTTTGTACCTTACCATTTTACTTCCAGTCATGGCTACTATCGTAAAAGAGAGGCTTTTGTATCACCTACAAATTGAAGTTGAATAATATCAGTATAAACAAATACTTGATGTGGATATCCAACATCTAAAAACGGTTGCTTAGGAGTACGATTATCTGTTAAAATATTGATATCAGGTTCAAAACCTAATTGTAAAGCTAATATGGGTGATAACAGTAATAATTTTATACTATTGTCTACTTTTACGGTGACAATATTTGAATATTTAAATGTTAGGCTAGAACTAATTTTATTAACTTCATTTATTAACAGATGAATGGTGGAGCAATATCCTGGTGTTATTTTGTTTTTCATCATCACACCATATAATATTTTGGGCATGAATAATATTATGACAAGTTAAAGGGATATGAATTTCGCTTAAACCAACCATCCATGTATCGTTTAAATGTATTCGATTATTAAGAATATTGATAAAATGTTATGGATTATTATTAGAATATGTTTGAATGCTTCCATTAGAAGAAAGTGTAATGTAAAAACTATCCTAAGTGCTTTCAGAAATCATTTCCTTTCAAAATGTAGTGTCATGGTTGACGTTCCAAATTGAAATGATAAATTTTTCCATGCACATCTGTTAAATCTATTTGAAGAGTGTCAAAGTATTTCTTTTCAACTGTAATGCATTGTGGACGTTCAAAAATAAATGATTTAATTTTTCCGTATTGATAATCTTGAATCCCGATTTTTCGAATGAGTTTACCGTAAAGAGTTTGTTCTTTTACAATATCAATACAGACATTTATTTCTGAAGGAATATGATAATCAAGATTAGTGTGAAAACGTGCTGGAACATGAAGTACTCGTGTTTTTTTCGGATTCCTCGGATAAAAGTGAATGATGTGTGTACTTACTCTAAAATCATTATTAAATCTTAAAATGTTTTGCAAACCAGGAGTCATTATAAATAATATTGACGATTCAGAATTCGTTTATAAGTAAACTTTAAACCTTTTTCATAGTGAATATCAATTGGGTTTTCTTCTAGTATTGATTCTTCTTCAGCGTTTGTTCGTTCAACAGTAATCATTTCAACATGATCAAATTGTACATTAAGAATTCTACTTTCATCAAATTTGTGTAAATAGAAAAAGATTTCCCTGATAATCTTTTTCTATTTCTTTAGCTAAACCTGTTTGAATAGTATTTAAAATGGAATGTAGAGAATCATAATATCCAGGAGGAAATTTAATATTATATTCTATTATGATTTATCCCGTAATTGAATAATAATTTGATCTTCATTTTTAATATTATAAAAACTGTAGGAAATAGAAACAGCACTTAACCCCGCTACCCAATTTCCTGTTAAATGAATAGGTTGACAAAGTTTAGTAGTATACGAACTAATTTTATTTTCAAAAATGTTTTTTGCAAACATTAGAGGGTAAGGTAACGTAAAACTCTTTGCCTTGTTCTTCAGACAGCATGATTACGACTGAACTGATTTTCGTTTAACCCAACTATTCATAGAAGAAGGATAGCCATTTTACATAAATCCACTCTTTTGTTCGTTGTAATATTTTTTCAATTAAATATGTTTTCTGTTTTCCTACAAACATTTTTTGTAAGTCCTGATGATAAAATGAGCCTTTAATAGTATCTCCATTCCAATTTGCGAATTTTATAAGTAATAGTATTACTTTGTAGACACTGATTTACTAAAAATATTTCACGAGACAATTTCGGTAAATATCCCTTTTCTAATTTATGTTTATATTTACTTACGCGAACATAACCTTTCAGTTGCAATTTACATTTTTGTTTAGTTCTGTTTTCTTGACCGTATAACCGTTGCCAAATTTCATTAACATTAGAATTATTTACTTCTACAGGGGCATATTGAATGGCAGAGTGTTTAGTATGATTACAAGAGTTTGTAATATATCAATATATACTTTTCAGCTGTAAAGTATTTATATAATGTTTCTTTTAATGTTCGAATAAATCGTTCAACGAAGGCGGCTTTATTTCAGAATGTACACTATAATGATTCAGTTGATATTTTTTAAAAACACGTTTTAAATGTTCATTAAAATATTCCGTTCCTAAATCAGTTTGACAATGAAGCAGAGGTAGTTCTCTTTTACTGTTATTTGTTCTTTTATTATTTATTATTACTTTATTATTTCAATATGGTGGAACCTGCACCATATTGAAAATTAACTAATTCTAATGGGATGTTAATATTTTGCAATTATTCTTTAAATTCCTGAATTCCTGGATTTCTTGAAGTCTTTCGACTACGTACTTCGTTATTAATAACATCAATAATATTTGAACCTGGAATAACTTTCTTATCTATGAATACTGCACCAGTCTGATCCCAACTGATTCGATTGAACGCTTGCAAGAGATGTAATAATACTTGAGTTCTTTTCAGAAATGATTTTTGTACTGAATTGATAATATACTGAATCAAAGGTAAGATATTTGAAGATTGAGTATTGTAAACGGGTAAAACAATTGGTTTTTGATACTGTGATATATATTCTAAATAACGATGTAATGCTTGCTGATTCATTTTCCATTTTTCTTCCGTAAAAAAGATCAATACGTTTTGAAATTTCATCTATTTCATTATCTATTCGTGTTTGATGAGACTTTACAGACTTCATAGTGGAATACATTTGTGCGCTTGCATTTTCTGGAATGAGTACCATTTTTTGAAATTGTGAAAACATTTTAACGATTAAATAAGCTTTTAGCCGTAGCACTTAAAATGGGAGGTAATAATAAAGGATAAACGCACCACCTATTTGTACTAATAGCTTCTGTTTCTTTTTTAAAGTTACTCATTTCACAGAGAGTGCACGCAATGTCTTCTTATATATGCGCAACCATTGCATGTGACGAGGAGAGAGTTTAAAGTTACCATTTAAAACTTTTTTACCTATTTGACCAATAGTTCGAATAACACAATTGGGTGCACTTTGAACTAATGCTCTACGCTTTTTATTTTTACATTTACAGATAGCTCGGAGCTCATTGAGATGATTTTTAATGCTTGACATCTTAATGACAACTGACCTGAATTGGCTTATTTATTTCTTTTACATGAGCATAGATGTGCATAGTTTCATCTAGAAGTATATTTGTACGTTGACGTAGAGCATCTGGTGTAGACTGTGTTAAATCAAGTAGTAAATAGGAATGAGATTTTTCAGTAGCATTTTCAAACACTTGAATAACTTTTTACTATACTGTGGCATAATCTGTCTTGCTAAATTTTGTATTTGCAACTTATCTCTAGGATTCTTGAAAGCAATTATATCATTAGCATTCAATGACAGATCATGTGTATATTTTCGTTTTGGAAATAAATTTTGTACAGTACAAATTACACTTAAATTTTTATGATGTGCGAACTTTGTGAATATTTTAGAGACGTCAGCATTCGTTTCTGTCATAAGCTCATCTAAAATTAATAAAGAATTTTCTTGAATGTCAAAACTAATCATATCCGGGATTCTAAAATGAAATCGAATATTACTAATTTTAGTAGATTGGAAGCATAGCACCAAACAATTTCCTTTAAGGAAGTAGAGAACATCGTTTGACGATGAATAAATAATCTTTTTACAAAATAATTTTTCCCAGCTTGGCTAGGTCCAGAAATTAGTATAATAGCTGGATGAAGAAAAGGAAGAAGAACCATCATGGACTAGAGTGAAAAGAGAAATGAACTAAGGATGATTAACTATGTTTTTATAGCCGAAAGGTAGAGTTTGAAATTCATTATGTAATTTACGTTTCATGGGTACATTCTGATGTGTTTTCACTTCTGGTCTAGATACAATTTTGAAGCCTATAGATTCCATTTGGATTTCTTAAAATTTTCTTTTCATAATTATGTTTTACTAAATTTATGAAATGGTCAAAACTAATGGTTTTAAGAGCGCGGTAATTTAAAGTAATTGCTCGAATTTTATAGGTCGGTTTAATTTTACCCGTTTTAATTTCCTTTTCTTTGTACGAATAATTCTTTGGTCCCAGCCCAATGAATGTGGGTATCTCCCAACTATCTTTAACTTCATTAGTTAAATCGCCTAAAAAGTTCCCTATGGGAGGCAATGGAGGTTCATTTCCCTTTTGTAAATGAAAAATGGAATCAGTATCTGAAAAAAAAGATTGTCAATACCTATTTTTTCTAATAAGTCTTATAATTTAAGCCTAGCCCATGATGCAATAGAAGTTGCTAAAATAACATTAGAAAAACTAAGAGGTGTATTTACATTTTATAAATCCTTATATGTTACTAATAAAGAATTTTTTCCGACTAGAATTACATGTTGCACTTCAAAGTGGGGTGTTCGGAGAATTTCTAAGAATGATTTAGCATCAGTAACTACCGTGGTCTGCGCTAAACCCATTCTCTGACCCCACTTCCCAAACAGAGAATTTAAAAACAATTTAGCAATATAACGCAAACCAGGGTTGCTACTGATGTTATCAGGATTGAGTTGTATACCCTCATGGTGCGCATACTCCTCAATATACGTCTATCTTTCATCCTCAGTAGTACAGTGAGGTGGAAAACCAGAAGCTTCCTGTTTCATCTGTAAGAAGTTATTTACATAATCTTTAAATAACCTCTCTTTCATTTTGAACTCGTAAATTTCATATGTCTTCAGAATTTCATATGTCTTCTCTCTTCCTCAGACTTTCATGTAATTCAGGAGTGCAAAATGTACCGGTGAAACAGCGTTCGTTCACAGTATGGTTACAATCTCCACTATTCATTTCTTCCATACAAGTACAGCAAAGTCCAAATACAAGGTGTCCGTTAGCGTTATAGGGAAGAAATGGAATAGCGAGATCTTCAGAAGGAAGAACTTTACAAAATACCACTCCATGAATGTCTTTGGGATTAGGACATGCTTTTCCTCGGTATATGGTAGGCTTACCAATAGGCATAGGGTTATTTTTCATAACATAAGGGTAGAGTGAGCATATAGCCTTATATTCTATAAATTCATCCTCTGCACATTGATAAAAAGAACGAAAAAACTTCTGTTCGTCCCCCCTTAAAATCATCCTTTGGAATTAATCCCCCTTGAATATGTTCACGCTCCTTTGTAATAAACTGTTTAATTTGCGGATTTTCAGGCACATCCTTATCCCAATCACATTCATAAATTTCTACCAGTTTCAGATGACAGCCTTTTTCAAGGTACCGTTTTCTCTTCATGGTAGCAATATATAGGTCATCTAATGTCTCGCCATTGGTGTCATTAAGAGGCACCTGGCGACCTTGTTTAATACAAAATGATCGTTCCACCGGCCGCCATAAAATTCATAGGCAGTATGATGATTCATATCATACCCGTCCCCTTTGAATCAACCAAACCGGGATTCATCTCCGTTTTCAGCCGTATGAATAGAAACATTTTTTCTATGAATTGTATGTACTTCATCCACTGGAGTGCTTTTTTACTTTGGGGATTACGTTTTCGATAGCCGAAAGGAGAAATAGGAGCAATGTCTTTTTCCTCTAAATATAAAGATCGAAAACATTTCATCGTACAAGCAGCTATCGTACCTGTTTGAAGAAAACTTCAATTAAGTCTGAGAATTTAATTACAGCCTCACAAAGGATACTGACGCCAGTTTTACAGTAGCTGAGTAATCCCTCTTGTAAGTTAAAGGTTTTTTCCTTACACTCCTCATGCCAAACCTCTAGAGCTTTCCGCTCACTTTCGGATTTTCCTTCAAAATCCTTGAAAAGTTCGAGTTGGGGCCAGTCGTCATTATAGTTTTGATGTTCTTCAGTGTTTAACAGGAAGGGGAACTCTCCCTTTTTCAAACTCACGGTTAAACACATGGTTTCCGGTAATTTAGATAATTTTACTGACATAAATTAATAAGTATCTCTAAAAATAATATTACGTACAGTCATTTGTATAATTTTCGCACCTTGGCTTAAAATTTGAGGAATAATATTTTCTCTATGAGTGTACGCGCAATAAAAACCAAATCAAATTTAGCTCCGTAATGTGCGAGAGCCGCCACGGTTTTGAACTTTTGTCCTTGACGGAGGACATGTTTTAGAAAGCTTTCAATATCGTAAAACACAAAAACTCTTTCAATTTGTGAATTACCACCTTCAAAGCATTTGTAATCTTCCTCCATAAAGGTTTTACATTGAAAACAGCGGTCGGAAGCACAAATATGGTTTGGCCATTGTTCACGTTCACCTATTTCATTTTCTTTAAGTAACATTGTTTCCAGATCCTACACTATATACAGGAAATTCGTTTCACGTTTCGTTTTCAGCTTTTGCACGAAACAGAAATGATCTTTTTTACGTACATGGAACACTCACTGCAAAAATGTTCGCCACAATTATGAATTTTATTATTCTTATTCTTCCTCTTTCGACTATCGATCTTTACGCCACACTGTGAACATAATTTCACATAATAACATATAGGTTTTCCCCTCGCCCTTACGCAATGATTATGGAAACATATAGGCGAAGGGAACGTTCTAAAACAAGTATTACATGTGATAGGACTGTCATCATCAGAAGCTTTAACTTGGTGGCACTCTTCACAGTGTTCGCATAAGTTTTCACACTTATGAAGTTTGCGCTTATCTATGGGGTTTAAACAATACTTGCAATATTCATGACTTCTTAAAAATGGGGTAATACTTTCAATGATATCAAAATGCTGGTTATAATAAAATAAATATACTTTCTTAGTGTTTTGAACATTTCACTATAAATTACCTCAGGGTCTCGACTACCTGGTTTTAGAGCATACACTACAATTTGGAACTTGTCAGCGAAATAATCTTGGAAGCTGTCAATATCATCAATATCTCCTCCCAGACTAGAAATATTAACTCTCGCTTTCCTACAAAGGGATTTGGCGTCCTTTTCCCACTTCATAGGATGACTTTTCATATAACTCGCCTTCTTACGCTCTCCTAAAGCTTGCATCTCAGCCAAAGCTAAAGCCCTCGGTAAACAATGATACGAGTTGGCTCTCACTTTAGGTACACGAATAATGTGTGCTTGTAAATATTCCTCCAAGGGTAGATACTTATCATTATTCTTGCCACCTTTTCCGCGAACAGGGTCGGTGATGTTAACCTTAACGATTACGTTGTCGGCTAACAGGAAATTTTCATTCGAATTGAGAACATTCTCAATTAAACGAAGAATGTGTTCGATATTTAAGTGAATTCGTTTACGCACGGAATGAAGACGTCTTTCCAGTTGACGTCATTACTACTTTCTATGCTGAATCCAACCCATGATTGACCATCTACACCAGGGAGTAAATGCTCTAGTGCGAATTGAAATAGGTTCTCTACATACTCTACTGGTATAAGATCGGAGGTGCCAGCTTTTGCACGTATGGAGATTTCTTTACCTTTAACAGGAAAAATTCCGAAACCGCGTTCGCGCTCACCTATAATTTCAAAGTAATCACGCGCTGTTCCCTGGTGTTGAACTAACTTAGGCGGTGCCTCCTGTTCTACTTCATTATCCTCTTTGAAGATGTTTTCCATACTCTTTAGACTTAATTGACTGCCCCATTCCTCGTAATAATCATAAGCCTGATCACATATCTGACTACCCCTAGTCAGAAAATGCGCACTCCGTATCATAATAAAAAGCAGAGTCAGTAATTGATGAGGTTGAAGGAATTGGTGCTGATGCAAAAGAACTTGAAGGTTGAGGAGTGCAGGTGAGATTAGCTGTTGGTACAAAAGTGGCCTGTCTCAATACTGATGTAACCACATTAAGCGGAGCTGAAGTTGTAGTACACGTAGAAGAAGTAGTAGTAGTAGTAGTAGTACTAATGGAAAAAGGTTCTGAAACTCCAAATGAAATTGAAAATGGACGATTACGGGGAACGATATTTAACGCGTTGTCTTCCCTAATGCTGACGTACACTTCGTAAATATCATCCCTCTCATAGGGTATGAGACCGAAAAGAAAGGCAAGGTAGGGATGCAGAATTCTTCCATTATTCTTATCTATAGGTTTTGTAAGTAGACAGTAATGTTTGAAAGCTAACCTCGCGTTATCAGGTGAATCAAAAAAGCCAGCATCTCCTAGCAAAAGTAGATCGGTCACATGCTCACATGTCCCGAAAACCAAATTAAAATTATCAGAAAATAATAGGCGAAGTGAGAAGATAAAATCATATATATTACCTTCATCCCTCGGAAGAATCCCCTGTGTACTTAGTCGACAGAGTTCAGTCCAAGTATTATACATGGAGTCCTGGTCTTCAAATCCTTGTTAATTCTCTCTAAGAGTTAGGTGATCAGCAGTAGTGAGTTGATGAACGGTATTCATTGTTCTTGGAAAAAATCCCAATTCAAATAATGTAAACGTGATTGAAGATATGAATCTGAAAATAATTCAGTTTTTCATTTCAATGAAACAGAAATCCACCCCTGGAAGTTGAGAAGGAAGAGTAAGAGAGCGAGACGAGGAAAATTGTGTAGAATGGATAAAATGTATGATTGTAAGAAATGGATAATGTGTATATGTACGACGTAGTGTAATAAATAAGTGTATGATCGTGTAGTGCATGTCAGTAGCACACGTCGCGCCGCACTATTCACTTCCGCAGAGTTGCAGATCTTCGTTATTCACTCGTTGCACCCGTCACTAAACTCCCAAGTCTCCATTCCCCAATAGCTAGCGATTAAAAATGAGCTGATTTCGGCTATCTTCGGAATAGGGCAACTTCGGGAAACCTCGACCAATGCAGTCCCCTGTCTGCTCTTACAAATCCAGGGAAGCAGATGCGTTTGATGATTGATGAAATAGTCAAAATATTTTACTTGCATTATTAAACCTTTCTCAACTTGACCGAAAGATGCTTGGTACTTGCTAGGTTTGTTTACGTTTATTTTACAGTAAAGTTTTTTTAATTGAGGTTTTTCCTGGCCTGTACTAATTTCTTTACCCCCCCTCCAAAACAATATACCCAGATATTTCTTAAACTTCATTGTTGCATAATTTACACAAACACACACACACACACACACACATATGCCTTCGCTCACGCTCACTGCTTACTAATAAAGGTGTTCCGGATTCGAACTCACTTTTACTGAAGGACCCATATTTTCTCATCCAATTGAAGATAATAGTAAACCATTTTGGTTCACCTAGCTTAGGGTCATTCGGGTCGATTTCCTCGCCTTCTGCCACACAAATAAAACCCTGAAAATAGGTTTGTGACTAAAGCAGCTTGTAATTCACTGTCCCGACTCGAAAATTAATACATTGTACTAATATTAATAATATAACCAAACCTTTATTGTAACCAAACCAATAAATTATAAATAAAAAAAAGCATTTTGAGCACATACTTTTCTTAAATAATTGATACTAAAAAGTAAAAAAAAGTGTATGCATGACTAAAAAGAAAAGCATGGGGCGAGTTAATTGAAGAATATGTAAAATGACTGTACATGAGAGCGCACCCCAAGTTTTTCTTTTTGATTATGCATAAAGAAAATTATTTTTTACTTTTTTTAGTACGAATTGTTTAAGAAAAGTATGTCTTTAAAAAGTTTTTTAAATTAATTTTTACCCAAATCCGAAAGTGTTCTGCAAGCAGAAAAAGGCCACAGCGTTACTGGCTAGCGTTTATTGGTAGTATTAAAAATAAATATATTAAAATATGTTTTATAATATATAAGTATGTAGAAATTAATGAATGTAAAAATAGATTATGTAACGTCGCTATGCAAATTTTCATAATTGCATGACGTTGGGAAATGAGCTAAATTAACGTAACAAGATTTTATTACACCGCGAAAAGGAATGTAAAAAATCACTACTGGTTACGTTCGAAGGCTTTAGAATGCCATTAGGGAAGGATCCGGAGATCCTTCAAATTCTGATTTGTTTGTAAAATTAGAATAATTTTAAGCATTATCATACATGTTTATACAGATTTCATTTTCAGATCAACCATAGATCCGCCTCAAAAGTTCTGGGCTGGGTTGCAAGAAAATACTTAAGTGTAATATCTAACTTAAGTCAGACCATCGAGCTCTACATAATACTGGAGTGACTACTTAGTGTTCAAGATAGACGCCAGAGCAAACGTTTAAACTTGTTTGTCCACTTCCAGTCTAATTCGCTGTGGACCAAATATTCAGTTCTCAGTTTTATATGCTTCTTATCGCTGTGCGACCCGTTTCTTGATTTAAGTAGTCACTCTAGTATTATGTAGAGTTCGATGGTCTGCTTAAGACAGATTTTACACTTAAGTATTTTTCTTGCAACCCAGACCAGGACTATCCCAGAAAGATAGTCTGTGACTGGAATGGTACCTAGACTAAGACCCTTGCTTCTACCTTTCTCGCACAAAACCAAATGCGGTACTTTCAACAATAAAAGCCAACTGTGGTAATTATTTGGTTTTAGGGTTTAGGCCAGCGTCCCAGGGTCGCGGGTTCTAGTCCCTATTGAGATGGATAATTGTGCATTTTAACAAGCATTGCGAGTGTGGATTTCAAACTCCCCATTGCCATTCCGAAGTCCACAACGTTAGATCCTACGACATGGAAGCCTGGACTGGGTTGCAAGAAAAATACTTAAGTGTAAAATCTATCTTAAGCAGACCATCGAACTCAACATAATACTGGAGTGACTACTTAAATTAAAAAAAACGGGCCGCACAACGATAAGAAGCTTATAAAACAGAATTAGAACTAAAAATTTGGTCCACATTGGATTAGACTGGAAGTGGACAAACAAGTTTAAACGTTTGCTCTGGCGTCTATCTTGAACACTAAGTAGTCACTCCAGTATTATGTAGATCTCGTTGGTCTGACCTAAGTCAGATTTTACACTTAAGATTTTCTTGCAGCCCAGCCCTGGGCGTTATCCGATCAGCCTACCAGTTGCTCATTTCGTCTCACTCTTTCTTGCTGAATGGAGCTTTCCCTACCGCAAGGAAAGTTGCATTACGATAAATTAATTTTCTGGACTCACCCTGGCTTTCTGCAATTTTCTTTTGTCCATCTTATCATCTACTTTGTTCCGTTAAATCTTTGCTTCGTTTCCAACATAAAATAAAATAGCTTTTCCATTCTCTCAAACAATATTCCCGAAGTTCACCGTGCTAACCGCAAGACCTTTACGAAAAAAAAATTTCCTGGACATTATATTACCCCCTTTCCCCATGCCACCCCGTGCATTCTTCAGTTGTGATGCCTCCATCCCTCCGTTCCCTTCGCAAAACAAATACTGTCGATATTGCATTGTCGAGGTTTTTTGAAGTTGCCCTGTTCCGAAGATACCCGAAGTCAGCTCATTTTTTAACCCCTAGCTATAAGTGTCCCAATCAAGATTTCGAATGGACTGTCACGACATAGTTTTAATCTATGATCACGACCCAAGATTTTTTCCAGGGCCATTCGCCCTAGGGTTGCCGACCTCGGGGCAGTGTTGCCAACAACAGAGTTGAGAAAACAGGAGCAGCAAAACGCCGCTAGAAAGCGTTAAATGAAACTGTGAAAGTCGCTAAACAGGGCGCCAAACAAATCGAGGGCGCATAAACAATTCGTTTCCGCCTTATTGCCCACACAGCACACAATGTTGAATTAACGTTTTATAAACGTCGAATTTTGACAACGTTGTATTTGGTGACGTTGAATTATACGTTTTATACGTAATTTAATAAACGTTTAAAGAATGACGAGTATTAAACGTTTAATTTAAATTATGCTCTTAAACCTTTTAAAGTGATGGAAAGCACAACGTTCATTAAACGTTGATTCAACGTTGAATGTTTGTGAGATTTCCTAATCTACAGAAACAATTTTCAGTGATAGTTTTACGCTTAAACTTCACTAGGTGTTATATAATATCATTTTTTTCTTGATGGAAATGCACTTCTATTTGACATTCATACAATGCCTACGCTAGGCGTTTGTTTTCTGTTCTCTCATGAAAACCGGGAAAGGTAGGACATCTGCGCAGTGAGAGATCGAAATGAAAGGAGGAAATCCGAATAAGTTGCTCAAATGATTTTTTTAATATTCTTCGTAGAATAGGTTGTCTTATCTTTTTAAAGCAATAAATGTGGTACTGATAATTCTCAGACTTACTGAATGAATCAAACAATTCCACGAGACAACGTAATTCTGTTTTGAAAATGTATAACTTTTTTTATTTCGTTCAGAGGCCTCTTATAGGTAAGAGCATATTTTATGTATGTAACTATATACAATTAAAGATGACAACTAGTATTTTAGTTTGTGGAGTTGTTATAAAGTAAGGATTTAACGAACATTTTTGTCTCGCATTATTTAAATTGCATTCTGAATATTTATTTATTTTACAAAAAAAAATATATACATTATCGCTCAGACGTGCTATTTCTGAATAAATAAGTTACGTTTATACGTACTCAAGTATTAATTGTCCTCAATTTTTATTGGTCCTTGAATTAGTGGTTTCACTAAGAGTCTCTGTCATTATCATGTTGAGGGGTTTGTTAGACTGGTATCCTAGTGGGAGTGAGTTGGAATTACACATTTAGGTCCTTAATGTTGTGGGCGAAGGCTTTTGTCTTCGTTTCAATTCCCAGACTGTTTATGTCGGGTTACTTGTACAAAAAAACCTATGGCGCAACAGTCCATAAAGGGCCAAGGCCTGCAACGCGGCTTCCTGCGGTAAGCACGTGGTCAGCGCATGGCTCTTTTCAGCCACTTTGAGTGGCTTTTGCTACCAGTTTAGCACCCCACCACCAGGGTTGTCCCCGGTCAAACTCGGATTGTTGGATTGTCACGTCATCGGTCACGTTTGAAGAGAAGTAAAATTTAACTTTCAGGACTAATTTCGTACCTTTCCCCCCAAAATCCCTACTTATAACGAATATTTAAATCTGTGTAGATGAACAGAACAATGTAAGTTTTCCAGAGCAAAGCCTAGTACTTCAATGTTCAGTAAGATATGCTTTAATTGAAATTACAATTTTAAGGTTGATTCCAGGTTAAAATACTATAATCAAAGGATTTTTGCTAGTATCAACATTGAAACTGTATCGTACTGAACATTGAAGAACTAGGCTTCGGTTTGGGAAACTTATATTATTCTGTTCATCTTCACAGATTCAAATATTCGTTGTAAGTAGGGAAGGTACGAAATTTGTGCTGAAAGTTGAATTTTGTTTCTCTCCAAATGCAGCGTAACGTTGATTATACATTGAATAGACCTTTATTCAACGTTTTGTAACGTTGAATGAATGTCAATGCCAAAATTAAGTTGCGGAAAAGGTTTAATTCATCGTCTTTAAAACGTTTATTAAATGTCACTTTCAATGTTGAATCAACATTTCTTAGAATACTAATCCGATAGTTGTATAAACGTGGAATCAACGTAAATTCAACCAAGATTCAACGTTTATACAACGTTTAGAGAGAAGCAAAATTCAACTTTCAGGACAAATTTCGTACAATTTCCAAAAATCCCTACTTACAACCAATATTTGAATCTATGAAAATGGACAGAATAATATTAGTTTCTCAGGCCGAAACCTAGTGCAATGTTCAGTACGATACAATTTTAGGGTTGATTCCAGAAAAAATCATTTGATAATAGGATTTTAATCTGGAATCAACCCTAAAATTGTAATTTCAATTAAAGCATATCCTACTGAACATTGAAGTACTAGGCTTCGGTCTGGGAAACTTACATTATTCTGTTCATCTGCACAGATTTAAATATTCGTTATAAGTAGGGATTTTGGGGGAAAGGTACAAAATTTGTCCTGGAAATTAAATTTTACTTCTCTGCAAACGTGACAATCCAACAATTCGGGTTTGATTTCCGAGGAGAAGTTGAAACAATTTTACCTGGGCCAGAGGTCGACCCAGTCTCTGAAAATGAGTACCGGGGGCAATCCGGGAGGACTAAACCGGTTCCGAAAGCCACTCAAAGTGGCTGAAAACAGCCGTGCACTGACCACGTGCCCCCCCCCCGCAAAAAGCCACGTTGCAGGCCTTGGCCCTTCATGGGCTGTTGCACCATAGTTTTTTTTGTACACGTAACCCGACATAAACAGTCTGGGAATTGAAATGAAGACAAAAGCCTATAAAAGGATTTATAGATTTAATTGTTAAATTCATAAGTATGCATTAAGTAGGCTCGACGCAGTTAAAAATCTTGGTGTCACGTTTGATGTGAAAATAACGTTTAACAGCAAGATAAAATATATTACAAATGAAGCTTTTACAATTATAGGATTTGTAATAAGGATGGGAAAAATTTTAACAACGTTACTACATTAGAGAAAATGCACTATGCTTATGCTCATTAGAGCAAAGACGTAGCATTTCTTAAGAAAAATAATT
Organism: Lepisma saccharinum; assembly: GCA_022664845.1. NCBI lineage: Eukaryota > Metazoa > Arthropoda > Insecta > Zygentoma > Lepismatidae > Lepisma > Lepisma saccharinum. The sequence continues at coordinate 58,657 of JAGDQP010005835.1, read as the reverse complement.
CAAAATGGTTTAGACTGCACAGACTTATTATCATCGTTACATTTTCGTGTCCTGTCATTAAAACCTGCGTAGACAACACTGGTCTCTTTCTCACCAAAAAGGCAAGGACAATGTAATGACGAAGTCACCAATCTAGAGGAAATGTACTACCTACAATGAAATGTTTAGAACTACCATCGAATAAAATATAATTATGTGACATGTCTTCGTCTTCCAAAATATTTAGAAATATTGTAATAAAAATGTCTGTAAATGATCATTTTAAATAACAACACTCTAATTGAGCTATGTATAGCTTGTAGTGTTGACAATAAATAATTAAATAAAAGTAAATACAAATAAAATATAGAAAGTACACATAAACATTTTATTTTTATTTCTATCTTGCATAATATAATTTTCTCTGGCTAGGGAGGGAGCGCCCCCATTCCCCCCTAATGGGCGCCCTTGTATGTCCCTCCTCCAATTGTTTTTCCGCTCGTGCGTATGAAACCGGAATTGTTATATGGAACACCACCAGGGACCGTAGCAGCATGCAACCCATCGGGTTGGGTCCAAATGCAAATTTTCACACAGTGGTTTGAACATTTAGTTAAAGTTGTAAAAACCATCACCTAGCGATCCTGTTGTGCTCATACTAGATGGACATTATTCGTACCCCTGGAACCTAGACATTATCCAACTAGAACAAACCCAAGATGTGATTATTGTGTGCTTGCCACCCTACTCGACGCACAAGGTGCAACCTCTGGATATGAGTTTTATGGGTCTATTTAAGCAGTTCTATTCACAGGAAATTGATATCTTGTTCGATAATCACCCGTTTCAACAGGTTTCTATGCCCGATGGTGGTGCGATTGTCGGTAAAGCCTACGTAGGAGCTGCAAGTATGCAAGCTGCAATTAGCGACTTTCGAAAGTGTGGGATCATTCCTTTCAATCCGAATGTCTTCGACGACAGTGACTTCCTACCTGTTCAAAGTGGTGTCAGACCTACTAGTCCTACTTCTGCAAACAATGACCTTCTACCTTCGGAACACAGCAGTGACACTAGCCTGACCAGGCGTAGGCCTATTCCTGAACAATCTTCCCCGCTTTCACCATTTGACATACAACCCCTTCCAGCATTACCAGGTCCATCCACAAGTGGTAGGAAACGATCCGGCCCGGTCAGTAATCCACACAGGAAGTGACGTCAGAAACACTGTAAACAGTTGAGCAGCGGATAGCGCTTAATTTCACAATTTCGTGGGAAATACAGTATTAATATTACGTGGAATAAAGTTGTAATATTTGACGTTAGGAAGAGTAAATTTTTTTACAATATATTCACAATGTTCATGTATGGGAAACAACATTGCAAGAAAGCAAGACAAATGCAATACAACGCTGTGGTAAAATAACGTTCTACGGATTGTTCAGGGAGAAGATAATTTGGCATGTATTATATGTACGTTATCGTAGTTGTTCTAAGCACTACCGAAGCACCACTGAATGCTATGTATGTGATTCTAACGTGAAAAGATATATTTTGGATTCACTTTAGATAAAATAAAACGAATTGTATTGGCGGTAATGGATTCACTTTAGATGTGGATTATTAAATTTGTAAAAAAATACAGGGTAATGTATACTCGGAACTTTGTACATAATTTTCAAATTTTATTTAAGGCCTTTAGGGAGCTAAGGCTCAGGCTGAATTGAAGATGGCATTTATTCGTTATATGGCATCCATCAAGTGTGTTGTTTTTGTCTTAGGTACGATTTCTCAGACACTTTCCGTTGCAAATAAATCACGCCGGCACTTCTAGCAACAACCAGCAATCAAAGAAGTGTTGCGAAAATTCATAATGTTGTTAATATTTCGTAAAATACACAGTTGAGTTGAGCAAGAGGAAAGAATATGGCGCCATGCAAAGGAATACTAATTGTGACACTTTCTATTATGAATGACACGTTTTTGTCACAAAAAACACACACTATATCTCAAGCGAGTGAAGACGAGTTAGTTAAAGTCAGGTTAGGTAAGTTTCTTTTCATTATATGCGATTCCTATTACTTTTAACACTTCCAACCCTTCACGTCATATGTACGAACTCAACTCAAGTGTGTATTTTACGAAATATTGACAACATTATGAATTTTCGCAACATTTCTTTGATTTCTGGTTGTTGCTAGCTGTTTATAGAAGTGCCGGCGTGATTTATTTGCAACGGAAAGTGTCTGATAAAGCATACACACGATAAAAACAACACAATGGCTGGATGCCATATAACGAATAAATGCCAATTCTCCCATCATAATCAATTCAGCCTGAGCCAAAGCACCTTAAAGGCCTTAAATAAGAAAATCATGATCAAAGCTCAATTACCCTGTATTCCATTACCCTTTTCATTCCAAAGCATTACGTTTACCCTATATTTCTTTACAAATTTGGCAGTCCACATGTAAAGTGAATCCAAAATATACTTTTCACGCTAGGATAACATAATTAAGATCTCTTCATAATATTCAGTGTAGTTTGGGAAGCGCTTAGAACAAGTACGATAACGTACATATAATAATACATGCCAAAGTATCTTGTTCTTGGACAATCCATAGAACGTTGCAGCGTTTGATACCACAATGTTGTATTTCATTTGTATTGCTTTCTTTAATACATTGCTAATATATTGTAAAAAATCTACTCTTCCTAACCTTAAATATTATAACTTTATTCTACGTAAGATTAATACTGCATTTCCCACGAAATCCTATCTGGTGCTCAATTGTTTGCAGTGTTTCTGACGTCACTTCCTGTGTGGATTACTGACCGGACCGGGTCGTGTAGGAAAAGTGGACAAGCTGTAGCGATCAACTCATCTCCATATCGGCATGCATTGGCCACACAAAAGCCATCAATTTCTGCCGCGAAAAAAGGGAATAGCAAAATAAATATCTTGCGAGACGCACCGAAGCCTTCAAAGCCAAAGAAAACGACCAGGCCTTCAAAGAAGTCTCCATCATCTGATGACGATATCCACGCTGATTCTCTCCTTTCCACTGACGATGACAAAGTATGTGTTTATTGCTCTGTTACTTATCGTGAAGACACATCGAGAGGGCAATAGATTAGATGTATTGGATGTTTGAGATGGGAACATGAGCTTTGTGCCGGAAAAGACAAAAACGGGCCACATGTTATTTTTGAATTTATTGTAAGGCTTTCTGGCAACTATGGCTCAGGCCTTATGGATGATGATGGGATGA
>JAGDQP010005835.1:0-55009 GCA_022664845.1 Lepisma saccharinum | reverse complement strand
TTATATATATATATTCACGAATATGTTACCCTACTTTCATCTGTCTTGAGGATATGCATGTTTCTGTTCATTGGAGTAGTATCATTAAAGATGGTTATCAACCTATTTCATACTAAAAAAATCATTGGGCGAATACATTTCTTAATATTTGAATAATTATACATATGGTTAATATTGGCTCGTATGATAGGAGAGAGTTTACGTAGATACCTCCCCAGTTTTTATACTTACCTCGTCATAGTTAAAGAATGAGAACCACACAAATATATATTAAAATGGCGACGAATAAAAGTGGATTCTGAATACTACCCACTTGAAAATTATGAATAACATCCGTTCGTAAGGCTTCGTGCGTCTAGGCACTAGGTACTGGGGTCTAAGGATGTAGCTAATTAAGTAATAGGCAATGGATTTCAGAAACAAGGTTTAGTTTCATTATGAAAGACAGTTACATTTTGTAGTACTCTTTAAACTCACCAGACTGGCTGGTTGATGTATGGTTGGCAGCTGACTCTTGTCAGCCTGTTCCAAAAGTACTGTGGAATTGTTCTGGTGTCTCTGTTCGTAGGTGTCACTTGACTGCTCTATCGTTCCACGGTACTCTCGTATTTTGTCAAGGCGATTTTCCCTTCTGGGGAAACGATGGAGCTTGGAAACTACATGGGTCAGCACGATTCCAGGGGAGGTGATGGCCCATGCAGTTTAAGCTTCTAACCACACAGCATGGAAGAGTATCTTGCGCGATTAACACATTTATGGTTACATGATTGTTTACAACTGTTCACAAGTGTTACATATTACTTGTTATATGGTTTTATGCATAACTTTGCTTCTTCCGCTTTAATATTGTCCATTAATGTTTTTCTGCTTAAGAGTGGTGATGTGAAATCATCACGCGATATACGAAAGTTCCACTGAGTAAGGTTATGCGGTTTATATACATGTCTGTATAAATAAACAGTTTTGGTACCAGGTTTAGGCCTGGGATACCTTACATACCCCCACCGAAAAGTAAATTTCGTATATGAGAGTTTATACGAAATTTGTTGTTGTTATCTATGTAGTATATATATCCATCCACCATATCAGTATGATATGGCACCTTCACCTATGGCATTTTGATATAAGATAAGAGAGAAAAATGTAGTATATTATCGCACTTACACCACTATCACTATAAAAAATGAAAAACTAAGGCGTCGTATATGCCTATATGAAACACTGTTCACCACACTTACAATGAAAGGCATATACAGGGGTTGGAAAAAGTCTAAAACGTTTGAAAAAGTGTAAAAATCATACCTAGTATGGTGTGGGGCCTCCTTTTGCGTCCACAACAGCTTGAATCCGACGTGGAATGGACGTATACAGCTCCTGAATCGTGGTGTGTGGAATTTTGTACCATTCTTCCTCCAAAACATGCTCCAGTTCCTTAAGGGATGATGGTGGAGGGTAATGAGACCGAACACGCCTTTCTAACACAGACCACAATGGCTCAATGATGTTCAGATCTGGTGATTGTGGGACCCAGGGGAGGTGTCCACAAACCATGATTGCACCGTTTTTGCAGCCTGACAGGGTGAAAAATCATCTTGGTAGATGCCATCACCATCCGGGAACAATGTGTGGGCCATAGGTAGAACCTGGTGCCCCAAAATGGTCTCATATGCCTTAGCATTCATCATTCCATGCAGGGCTATGATGGGACCTGCAGAAAACCACGATATCACTGCCCATACTGTAACAGAACCACACCCATGCTTTACAGTTGGGCGCAGACAGTCTGGATCATAGGCCTGCGACGGTGTTCTCCATACGTAAACACGACCGGTTGTTGGAAACAAGGTGTAGGTCGATTCATCGGAATACATTACGTGTTTCCACTGATCAAGCGTTCCCTCCTTGTGGTCCTTGCACCACTGGATACGCCACTTCGCATTTAATGCTGTGACCAGAGGTTTGGCGATCGCGGCTCTGCCATGAATTTTAATTTTATGAAGTTCCCGTCTCATTGTTTTTGATGAAACCGGGTTCTGTAGGCCGGAATTGAGTTCAGACGTAATTTTCATTGCAGTGGTCTGCTTTTTAGCTGCTACAATCCGTTTTAATGCCCTCCTGTCCTTATCGGACAGGATTGTCTTTCGCCCACTGTTGTGCTTTGCAGACGTTGTTTGCCCATGCATTGTGTATGCCCTCGTGACATTGGACACAGTGCCTGTCGATACCCCCACAATGGTCGCCACTGTTGTCACTGAAGCTCCAACCAGACGGGCACCAACGATCATGCCTCTTTGGAAGTCTCTCAGGTCGCCCATTTTACCGCACCACGACACTCACAGGTGAACTGGGTACTGCTGACGGAAGAGGAAGGTCCACATGACACATTGAAAACAAAACATGATCGGCACCTGCAACACGTGGTGTACAGTGGCGGGCCACACTTACGTGTCCTGTATGACGTGTTTTTAGATTTTTTGTCCAACCCCTGTATATGTAAACATAATAATAGGAAACGATAAAAAACACTAAAAAAATAAGCACTGTGTTGTGTACAACATAAAACTTCAATTCTCCAGTAAAGAAGTCCATATCTTGTTCCGCACATTAACTAAGAGAGGAAACGCTGTAGGTGCTGCCGTATCTTATGATGTTGTCCTAAGTTCTCCATTGGGTGATGATGTTGCTTGGTGAAAAGGAATTATTTCTCTTGAGCTGCCTTCCCATGATTGGGTCCATAAAGGTGAAATAAGATGATCATCCATTGTAAGCTGGGTGAGTCTTTTGGATATTAGTGTGAGCGCTTTCTTTCATAATATGATGGATAGGAATTCACTTGGTGTCATGTCTTCCAGTGAGAATATATAAGGTTTTATGTTTTATTTTCGGTTGTCGAATTCTAATAGTAGTATTCTCTTTTTTCTTAAGGGGAAAGTCTGCAGGAGGATAAGATGGTGGTATGGTTGTCGAAATCGATGTTATACAAGAAATTTGTTGCTTGTCATTTGAAGGAGTAGTAATTAGAATTTCATATATGTGTTTATCATCAATAGAGAAGATAGAAGAAACATCATAAGTATTTTGTTCCTGAGAAGAAGTTACAGGTGTAGAAATAGAGTTAAAGTTAAGACCTATATGTTCAATTTGAGATCGTTCTATTCTACTACTTCTAGACCTTTTAAATTTACATAGCCTTGTAAAATATAAAGGCTAGAATAATTAGTATGAAGCACACTAAGTATATAGTCAGAGGCATCAAAGCGATTTTTAACATCCTTCTCTGAAAATAATAGAGAAGATAGAAAAAACTTAGTGACTGTTATTTTCTAGAGCTTTGATTCTTTTAGACATAATACAAAATGTATAACCTAGTGTATGGATACTGTTATTATGAAAATGTATTCCATTTTAATTCTTTTACTCCAGAAAATAGAAAGCAAGTTTTAGCTTTAGATCTTATTTTCTCTTTTTTTATCAAAAACTTATTATAACGATATTTGCTGAAGTAAATGTATAACATCTTGATACTAAACACACTCTAAAATACAAATGAGAAAAGTCTGCTACTAAAATGTTGTCTCTATAATATTAGCTACTACTAATAATGCTGATGTAACATACTGTACTATAAATTTCCATCCACTTACATGCGTGATGTGTGAGATTGCTCTCAAAGGTATCAAGTTGCCATTTGCCGTAAAGCCTATTAATCAAAAATGCTTTACTTGTATTGTGAGCTTAGAATGGCAAGCTACGAGACGAAAATACGCTCCTATATTGTTGACGAAGAAATCGCCCGGTTTTGTGCATTTTAAATCACTAACGAAGACGTGCTGTGTGCAATCTTTTCGGCCGAAAGTGAGGCTACAGTTCGAATGTTTTACGAGAACCTAGAAATTGGTTTCGAAGATTTGCGTGCACGGATGCGCAAGTTTGGGCTTCGTCTCCAACGTCTATACCATTTTTTAGATAGAGAGTTTTGTCTGCCGCGTTTCGAAACAAAAATTGAAGACGGGCGACTGAAATGGTGCTATTATTAAGGCAAGTGTACTTTGTAAATTTATTTACCTATTTAAGTATTTGAATATGCTTTTATTTTCTTTCCTTTCTCTGGTATTCATTTTATGTTTGTAAGAAACACATATCGTTTGCTGTGTTATGCATAAACGTGTCACATTGTGACATAACTTGCAGGAAAAGAGAGAAGAAAAGACATAGTTTCTATGTTGGCATTACTTAACCTTAATCTGCTATTCTACGGTAACTGCTATTCTATCGAAGAAGAACTCAAAGTTCTTATTTCTTATATAGTACTTAGATAACTAAAAAAAATCGACACTGTATTGCCTGCGATACAGTAGACTATATTATACATAGTATTATATACATAAAAAGAAAGACACAACTACTCATAACAAATATCTTGACTATAATTTTTAAAAAAGCAGTTAGAGCTTCCCTTTTTTAAGCTTTCGTAAAAACGCATTGCTGTGGCTTAGAGAAAAAGACATTACAACTTAAGTAGATGCGTGCGCTCTACGTGTATTACATTTATAACGAAAAACTTTAATATATAAAAAAAATTCTCTAAGGAAGACATTCTTCAAAAAAATAAAAGATACCTGTAACCTGATCATAACACTGCATAACTCTATATAGTGGGCACTGCGAAACGACATATGCTTATCACTTTTTAAAGTCATAGGTATCCCAAATCGAATTATTATTTGTTTGTAAATAAAATTACATACTGTTTTAGCACTAATATATGGTACAGCTTGAGATATAAGGTAACGGCTACTTTCGCATATGGCTGGAATGACGTATTTGTTGCGATTATATGACTCGGGTTGAATCCCGCTTGAGTCCAATTGATATGATGTAAATACAATGCTACTTCTAAGTGTAGGAGTTCACCTTGAGGTAACTGAGTAACAATTTTGTTCTTTTGACAAATGCTGCATTGACAAATCCGTGCTGACAAGTATTGTTTCAAATTTTTGAAGTAATACTTTCTGGATGCAGAAAGATAGGTTTTGCAATAACCTAAATGATTAGCAATCCTGGTACAATGTATTGATTCAAACCAAGAACCTGTTAATTTCTCTGGTATACAAAGTTGCTTCGTATTGCGCCTATTGTTATTTTCGGGGGAATCCTGTATAAAATACCTTCAACTAGTTTAAAGTATTTAGAGTCCCTCAAAATTTTCCCGTTGGATTCCTGATTAGGATTTTCTAGGGTTTCTATAATTTTCCCAAAAAAAGGGGTCATGTCTTTGGGCAGACATTTGAAGATATTTAAATCTTCAAAAAGCACACCGGTGAACTGAGGTTGAATGTTATCTCCATTTACCTCTTCTTGTAAATTCTCGGTGATCTCATTCCATGCATCTATCTGTTTATCCATCACTTTTCTTCCATGTTCTCTTTGTTTTTCGTTAGTAATTGTAGCCATTTTATGTGGAATATCCAATAAACTATCAGTTTCCATGTCTTGTAAGTTATCCTGGTCCATGTTACGAGTGAATATGTCTATCCAGTTTAAGTGTGTCGGACAGTGTCGTAGAGTGAAGCTAAATTCCCCTAGTAGAGTGAACGCTCTCGCCAGCTTACCGTGTGGATCGATAGCTGTCTTTGCTTTACTAAAGTCGAAGTTGTCTGTATATAGATCAAAATTGACACCTAAAAGAATATAACGAAAGGTTTTACAGGTATACACTGCTGATAGTATTTCTCGGTCATAGGTGTCACGTTTCTTAGAATCTGTGCAGCGTCGTGAACCAAATACTAGTGGCCGCCACTGCTTGCTAATTGGGTCTTGCTGAAAGACTCCCTGCCAAAAAATTCTGAGATGCGTCACAGTATACCCTAGTTGCTGCTTTTGGGTTATAATGTACCATGGCTAAAGAATTCACAAGTGCTTTCTTTAGAGCCAAAAATCTTTCTTAGTGTGTTGGTAATCACTTATAACGTTTTCTCTTTTTCGTTAATTCCAATAATAACGAAATTAAGTCTGCATAATTTAGTATTTGTCCTCTAGCAAAATTACATAACCGGAGTGACTTCATATCTTTCTCTGGCAAAAAGTTGTCAATAGCTGACCGAATTTTCTTGGAAATAGAAATTCCTTGCTGATCTATGTCAAAACAAAGAATAGGCAAACGTGAAAAGAGAAATTTCGCTTTGGGTATCGATAAACGAACACTAAGTTCTCGAACTTTCAAAAGTTGTCTGAGTGCCTCAAGCACTGTGTGAAAGTCATCCCCATTCGGTAATAAATCATCTGCGTAAAATATAACAATTTCTGGGTTTAGATCTTTCGTAAGCCTGTTCATAATGTAGCTAAGCGTGCTACTTGACGAAAGCAGACCCATTGGATTGCGAGTTAGGAAGTACGAACCAGGAGGAGAAATATTTATACCAAGGTATTTCTGTGAACCTTCATTGATTTGTGCCGAGTAATATGCATTGTTGATATCAAGATTTATCATATATTTACATTTTCTCAATTTATACAGTACAGATTTCAAACTAACTTGTATAATAGCAGGTTTATGTAAATGGAGATTCAAATACCGCAAGTCACAGCAAATACGCCAAGAACTTGACGGTTTCTTCACGATTACAACCCTGGATGTGCAATCTGTCTAACCAGGTCGTAGTACACCTGCTTTGCATAAATCATCTACCTGGGCCTTAATTTCCGGCAAAATATATAATGACTATTAACGCATTTATGGTTACATGATTGTTTGCAACTGTTCACAAGTATTACATATTACTTGCTATATGTTTTTATGCATAACTTTACTTCTTCCGCTTTATTATTGTCGATTTAAATTTTTGCTTCAGGGCGGTGATGTGTAATCATCACGCGATATACAAAAGTTCCACTGAATAAGGATATGCAGTTTATATACATGTCTGTATAAATAAACAGTTTTGGTGCCAAGTTTATGCCTTACTCGTTAGTGATTTTTGGAACAATAAAAGTATAAATGAATATAGCAAACATGGGTTGTTACAGATTTAAAAGTATGCCTAATATTTTATTTCAAATTATTTCAGACACCATTGTTGTAGAGGATCAACAGTAGCCAACATTCAAATAACTAATGAGCCATGTTTCCAACCTATGGTGATTAACCAGCAGTCTGTAGTAGGAGAAATAGATGCAGGTGCAGCAGCTTCAATAATGACACTTAATGTATTTCAAAAGTTAAAAAAGGAGGAACAGTTAATACCAATACGGCGTAATTTAATAGCGGCTAATGTAGAACATATGAATACATATGAACCTATGAACCTCATATGAAAATCAAAGTAGATTTTAAAGCCTACTTTGAGGTAAATGTGTTTTCATGTAGTACAGGCGGCTTTGGATCATCGATTAATTGGAAGAGATGTGTTAGGTCAATTATGGCCAAATTGGAAAAGTTATTTTAGGCCTCGTACAATTAAGGCTATATTAGATCAGGAACAGGTATCATTAAATGAAGGGAAACTTAATATACAAACTATCTTAAAAGATTGAATATTATAAGATTACGCTGATGTATTTAATGATTCTATACAACAACCTGTAAAGGGTTATAAAGTATCTATGCCGGTACGTAAAGATGCAATTCCCATTTTCAGAAAACATTATAATGTTCCTTATAGTCTCGAAGAGAAAGTAAAAGTCGGACTACAAAAATTACAAAGACAAGGCATAATATCACCTGTGGTTTATGCGGAATGGGCGACTCCTATAGTTGTCATCCCGGAAAAACAAATGCGACTTTTCTGTAGTAAAATTGGTAGCAACAACTGTACTCTCCTTTCCTTCCTTTGTGTTTACTTTCATTTGTGTAACATAACTAATGCTAATAAACGCAGATCCAAGTGGTCGTGCTCGCTAGTGTGGTAATCTGGCGATCCAAGGATCGTGGGTTCGAATCCCACCTCGGGCATGTATGTGATTTTAACTGTGCTCTCAGTAGTTAGTGATGTAAGAACGAGTACACACAAGTATAATACAAGTAGAAACAATCAATAACAAGAACCCGCTTAAGATAAACGTATTAAAAACATGTTTATCATCTATCAATGTAATTTGAAATCCCATCCGAAGTTAGGCACTGCTGTATCCAAAATTGGGAAACTAAAATGATGACTGGTTACTTTTGCACAGTTTCATAATGTACCATGTACATGGTTTGAATATTGTAGTGTATCTAATATATGCTGTCCCATTTGCTTGTGACGTCATTCGGTTTGGTCGTTTCCTTTTAGGAAATGACGTCACAGTCTGGTTGGTTGGAGTTGTGCTCGATCTCCTCTTGAGAGCGAGTTTCTACCGGTTGAAACTCTTCTAGATATGTTTCCCGCCTTTCTGATTTTAAAGGCTTTGATTTGGAGATTAATTTCATAGTACTTATTTAATTACTCATTTTTTTAGAATATTGTCACATATTTATCTTTATGAAGATTTTCCTGGATGGTTATTTTCATGCATTTAGGGGCATGAGATTATTGTCTGCGTGACTGCTGTGCTGCCGCGCGCAGCTAGCTGTTTTCGCGGTGATTGTACTGGCAGTAGAACACGATCTGAGATGGCATCAAATTGTTTTGTCAATGTGGAATCTGAGTTACGTTCTTTGTAATAGAAGGGCTTGCCTTTGTGGTGTAGTGTCTTCGAGGGAAAGAGTCGCATATTAAGACTTTTGAAGTATTTGAACTTAATAATATTTCTTGCAGTTATGAAATATCTCATCATGAGTGAGTAAAACGACATACTCCTCCAATTCTTTCTTGGACTCGGAATATATTACGAGTTAGTCAATACTATTTAACAAACTACCATATTTATTTATCCAGTGAAACTTACCAGCTAAATAATTTTACATTACATATATATTTTGTTGTGACTGCATAAGAATTTTTCAACTGACTTATATCTGTTTGTGCAAATTTTGTGAGTCAGCAGTACTGCAAACTTCAAGCATTACCGAATGTGTCAAGAGTAATTGAAATTAATAAGTTGTCATTATATTTGGATGTGAAATTTTCTTTAAAGTAATATTTTCAACTGTCGACCTTGTGCCAGGGACGCCTATGTATCTGTGAGTGAATCAGCTTTACTATTGTTATGTAAACTAATTTCTAACCGTTATTCTAGTGTAACTCCGTGTAAATGTCATGCTCAATCGATACATGTACGAGTCAGACACGCCTATGTTCAAAGGTGTAATAATACGGATGAAAGTTACAAAATAATTACGTAAATTGTTGTGATGCTGTTAACTATAAGAATGAAAGTTATTTAACGTAACAAATGTGCGATCCTGTCTAAATATGCAACTTCACAGTGCTGAATTACATGAGTTCGATCCTTGGTTGGCACTGAAGTTATCTCCTGTTTTTGTCAACCGTAAGTTTCCATTCTCGCTAAAGGTGCGGTTTCGTTTGTGCGATGATTGCATGCAATGATCGCAAGCAAATGCTTCACGCGCCACTGCATTGACACGTTGAAGCGAAATCCGTTGAGTCGGTTTGGTTTGTGCATCGGACGCATGATGTCGCACGCAACTGTTGGAACAACTCCTCAGAGACCAGTCAAGCTGTAGCAATCGCATGCGTTGGAGAATATTGTGCAGTTTACATTCGTCTTTTCTTTGAATTTGGAACTATTAACTGTGCAAAATATAACTTAAGCAGAGATGAGGATATAAAGCTACGTCAAGAATTACACGAAAATGCTATTAAGTTGTTGGTAAAACCCGAAAGAAAGAGAATACATGCAAAGATGTAATGGACCTGTAGTAAGTTCGGTATTCAATACATGGCAGCGGAGTACTGCAGAAGCTTGAAATACACTATTGTTTTACGTTGAATGAAAGTTGAGTTTAATTTCAAAAGCTGCTTATATTATTATTATAGTTGTTTGTAATCATGTCTAGAATTCTGATACTGTAAGAAACATTGTTTACAGAAAGATCTTAAACTTGTAATGCACGAAAAGTAAATCATATAAATGTATAGATATAGTACGCGTCGCACACGCGCCAAATGCACAAGCGAAACTACTCCACTACATGCTTCCGTCGCACGCAATCACTGAATGCGGTCGTTGCATACGACCATCGCCAAAACGAAACTGCACCTTAAGAATGAAAGTTGCCAACTGTGTGTGTGTAGGTGTCTGCAACCAACAAGTGTTAATGTGTTGTGCTCAGTCCTTTCTCAACAAATAAGAAACTAATTCGATTTCAAGGTGAAGTTATCGACTTCACTATTTTGTGAAATACTTCCCGATATGTAAATGTGAAATAAATCCTCTCGAGGACTGAAATAAAACGTAATCAATGTTAGTAATACCTTTTTCTTTTTGCTTTACTTATCAGAAATTTCGTTTCACAATTCAATTACATACTAAATTATTCAAACCAATATAGATTGTGTACTATTTCTTTTCCAGTGGTTGTTAATGTTATAATAAATGTTTATTTTCTTTATTCAGTTGTTTACGTTGGAAAAACCCAGCTTATTAGGTTAAGATATTTGAGAAATTTTGATGCATTTTAGATTAGAATTTATTTGGGTTAGTTTTTGTAGTAAAATGTCAGGAAGCGTTGAAAGCGAGCTCTGGTCCGGTCTCCGTGTTAGTCCTTCAGTATTTCCAGTTTGTGGGGTGACCCGGGGACCTGAACAGGGAAAACTTTATTAACCTTTTCTTATATTTATTTAAAGATCCCGCTGCGCTTATATAATTTCCCCTAATCGTTTCTTCCGCTCCACCTTTCCTGTTTGAGACCTGCCAGGCTAACCGGCAGTATAGTTTTTCCTGCGACTTGAATCTTAGGCCTTACGGTGATTAGGTTCAATCCGGAGGAAGAGCTTTACTTCAATATTTATGTGTGGATACCATCATACCCTGCTTACATTCATTAATGTTGAAACTTTGTTTTAATCACTGACATCTTGAGTTTTGCTATAGGTATGCACATGACACAGCTCAATTGCTAAAGTATCCGAAATATCCCAATGCAGAAAACAGGGTCGGCCCTCCGCTCGGCCGACGCCGGTCAGGGTCGAGCCGCACTCGGCTTCCGATCGTCGGGCCGATAACCCGAAAGGCAGCAAAAATCTTCCAGAAAACCGGTCATTTTGGCCGGCGTCGGCCCGATCATTTCCCGCCCAAACCCCGACCACTTTCCGACAGTCACAGTCGGGCGTTAGTCGGGCACCATGCATTTGCCGCTGTCGGCACAGCTAAGTCGGCCGCACACATGGATATAAAAAACGCTTTTAGTTGGTCAAAACAAAACGTGAATGATGTTTATTGGTATATACGCAGTTAGTTTCATTTTATCCGTTGTTTTTATCATGATTTACGGTCTTAATTTTCCAACAGTAAATAATCCTAGTGGCTGCTGTGGGGTTCGAACACAGGAACCTTCTCGTTGGTAGCTCGTCGTCTTATCCACTCATCCATGGATCCACGTTGTGAAATTGCTGCGTCTTTACGGTATCTGTAGTAACAGGCAGTCTAGAATGGAGTTGCTACGCGTTGTTCACCATACTATTAAATTTGTATCTCTCAATAAGTGTAATATGTCACCTTAGAAAACACACATAAAGCGAAATCTATGTCATAGATTAACACCCTATTAAACGTTGAAATATAGTTTAAAATTCAATGTTTGCAACATGGAAACGAGAACATGAAAAATGTAGTTTATTTCATTGTATTTGCTTGCTTTGTATTCTTTTATATTTTCACTACAGACTTCTGTAATAAGACGAATGAAATTAAGATATAAATATGTTTTAATGTAATAAGCATATTTTAATATTAAAGAGTTACAGACCTCGGCCAGAATTCGGCCCAAACAAATGCTGCTGCCCACATTTCAACCGTCGGTGTAGAGTCGGGTTCAAAACAAGTGCCGAACGAAGCCCGACGGTCCTAACTGACATTTACAATTGATTTTCTAATCTCTATAGTGGAGAAATTAATGACTATTGTAGATGTATCGTGACTATAACTGATTTTAATTGCAATTGTTTTCCGCAGACTGTCTCAGATAGTCGGTGGCCCGCCTTCTTTTCGACTATTCTTGCCGTCATATTCCCGCCTTGTTAGAACATGGTCGGCTTTTTCCTCAATCCCGACCTCATAGTCGGGACGAGGGAGGCAAAAAACTTTCCCACCCTTTTGCCAACCATTTTCACAAAATGCACTGGTGTGATTGGTACATTGCAAGGATCAGTTTAAGCGAGTTAGATCACTCCTAGCTTCGTTCTTTAGGACACTTTGACAACAGGATGTTTTTCCTAACGCGCCAATTTGGCGTAGGGCCGCCGGTGGACCGCCTTTAAATGCGACTTTCTCCCGACTGTCACACTCCCGACGCCGGGCCCATGGCGAAAAAAATGGACCGTCGGGGTTGGGGCGCATTTTATTCATTGGGATGGGCCCCTTACCCTAAAGTCTCATGTCCGAAATACATATAGAGATGCAAGATTTTTTTTTCAGATTTACTTGCACGGCTTGGCAGTCATATTGGAAACACTTCCGGTACGAATAGCCCACTCTCGCGTATTTTGAACTAGAAGTAACAGCGAGAAGCGCTCAACCCGGCAGCTGCAGTTTAGTTTTCTAGTCAAGGCGTCGGGAAGCTGATCTAAAGGTCCCGAGTTCGAATCCTGGCGTCGACTTTTTACACATATTCTTTTAAAAGAAAATTAAAGATTTTTCGTTTTTTATGTAAATACTAACTCTATGCCTTATGGAACTCTCAAGTTCATCGCCGCAGTAACAAACGTTCGCCATTGGATTCTATCCTGCGCAACATCAAGCCAGTTTTCATCACGAACACCTACTTCTCGAAGATCTCTTTTAATATTGTCCTCCCAACGACGTCTCGGTCTTCCGAATTGTCACCTTCCATCCGACCTTCCAACTAGGATAGAATATAATCTTCGTTTTCCCCCCATCCGAGCTACATGGCCTGCCCACCTTAGTCGTCGCGATTTCATTACTTTTACAACATCTGGTGAATCGCACAGTCCGTGGAGTTCTTCATTATGCAGTCTCCTCCACTCTCCAGTCATTTCGTCGCGTTTCGGCCCGTATATCTCTCTCAAAACCTTATTTTCAAATACACGTAATTTATGTTCATCTGCTAGGGTCGTACTCCAACTTTCGCAACCGTAAAATATTACCGGCAGAATAACCGTTCAGCATATTAATTTTGTGAACACACACAAGGAAATTTAATAAAAGTTATCATTTATAATTTTAAAAGAGTCCACTAAAAACTAGGATATATAGAAACCCACCAGGGCAGGATGCATAGCGAGCGATAGCGAGGTGTGCAAGGGGGAAGGGTCCGTCTGAAGGTAGGTGGGCGGCGTTACTCGCTGGGGGCGCAGCCCCCCGGTTGGCGGTGGGCATACACAAAAGTAATATTTACTCAAAAGTTCTGTACCGTACCGGAAGTGTTTCCAAGTGGGCTCTCCGCAGTCCTGCGACTCTCTAGCGGGAAGTCAGTTCTGAAAAAAAAATCTTGCTATGTAGGCAAAAAATAACAACCGTTTATTTATAACAATTATTTTTGGTTAAATTTTGTAACTGTTACTTATAACAGTTTGGATAAAAAGCCAAAATTGTTTATTATCTTTGCTACCAAACCTTTGTTTATTATCTATGTTTCTTGCTTTTACTTTTGATAAAAGTTACGAATTAAGTCTGTAGGTGTTACTTTATCCTTACTTTCTCGACAAGAATATCTGGCAGCCAATACAAGAGAGAGAGAGAGAGAGATAAAAAAACTCTGTTGGTTTTCGAATGATTGCGTCATAAATTGGATTACCAGTAAACACGTGTTAATGGAACGAGTTAAATATCCTTTTAGTAAAGGATGGGGTGGGGGAGATAGGTGTGTTTGTTACACAAAGAAACTGACACAGGGGCGGACCGAGGCAAAATTTTCACCCGGGCAAAGTGACTTTTTGCGCTCTCCTAGACTTTACTTTTATTTAATTTTATTACAGTGGTTTTTATCATTTAAAGCCATTAAAAAAATAATACTCAAATTCGTTTCTCCAATACATGGTATAGGAATACATAGGACTTAAAACCATATATATATACACACACACACATGTATATATATATATATATATATATATATATATATATGATATCCATTACATTATTTTTTATGTACCGGTATGTATAAATAAAAACAATATCGAACAATATTTATTGAACATTGCAGATACCTAGGTAGTAACAAGGTTACAGCAGAACATTCCGAGTTTTTTATCTGCAAAGTCTCTAACAATGGCATCCATGTCAATGTTTTGGGGAATGTCGAACTCAATCGACGTCATGGCGAGTCCCATTAGGCGATCCTGGCACATGTTAAATTAAAATATTTTTTAATTAATTTTAATTTTGAGAAGCTTCTTTCTCTTGACGGCACGCTGACAGGAAGAGTGAGGGCAATTTTAAGTGCAATTGGCACATTAGGGAAATTTTCAGTCAAGTTGTTACTTGTCAGGTATTTTAGTACATCTAAGGTGCTTTTAGAATTTTCATTTGGCAGTAGAGAGAGTAAGACCAGCATTTTTTGTTAAAGTTTGAACCTCTTAATATCACAATGGTCTTCATTTGCTAGGGTCATCTGCATGTTAGCTAGCACATTTCTTTATCAGGTTATCCTTGTCTTCATGTTTTATTTTGTATAGAAACCCAAATATGTCATTATGGTGGTTTAGTTGAGAACACCGTTCTTCCAATGAGCATAATTATGGCTTGATCCAAAACATAAAAATAAAAGTTACTTCTGAAGGAAGTTTTGGGATCCGCAATGAGTTCATCGGATCCTCATATTCAAACTGACGTTTGGTTTTTCGTGGTCGCACTTGTGACTCACTCGGAAATAGTGGATCAATTTCGAAAGTCTCTGCAATTGATCTTGCATAAACTAGTAGCTCTTCAAACCCTTTATCTGTTCGCATTGCTTCAAAATGACTACTTTTGCGATCATTTCAACTGCTTTGAAATGTCCATTTCTTCTTTTTGAAGCATTTTGCTTACAAGATTAATTCTGAATAGAACTGTATGCCAAAGTACGAGACAGCAAATGAATTTGAAACTGTTAATTTCGTGAGTTAGACAATTAGCTGTGTTTTTTCCAAACGCATCACTTCTGGGATCAACAGACAGTGCATACAATGCATCGTAGATTTCTCCGGCTTGATACCGTATAGGAATTACAGCATCAATATTATTTTCCTACCAAGTATCACTTAAGGATTTCACCGTTGGAGACCTGACATATTCAGTCAGCACATAACACCTATGTGACGAAGAAGAGAAGGTTTTAGATTTCCTGTATAATGCTGAAGAAGTTAACAGCATCAGTGCAAGATAAAGCGGCCTCATTTACGACAAGATTTAGAGAATGGGAGCTACATGGTACGAAGAATGCACGAGAGCTCATGTCCAATACCCTCTTTTAAACTCCAGTGTGTTTTCCCTTCATGTTGGCGGCATTGTCGTATCCTTATCCACGTATATTTCTTAATGGTATCTTCATTTCTTCAAGTTGTGTGAGAGGTGTGTCTGTTAATGCTTATCCTGTTGAACAGTCAATAGATATGAATCCCAAACAATGTTCATGTATACGTGACTTTTCCTGATTCGCAACTCACATAACGAATTACCAATGACAACTTCTCTTTGTTGCCTACATCAGGAGTGCAATCTAAGATAACTGAGTAAATACGTCCATTCTTGTACTTCTTTCAAAACTTGCTTTTTTATCTTTGATCTCAACAATTCGATGATTTCATTCTGGATTCCTTTTCCTAGATAATTAACGTAAGTTTCTCGTGAAGTGATCCTGCGCAAGTGTTCTGCCATCACTAAATCAAATTATGCTATGAACTCAGTAAGTTTCAAGAAGTTCCCTCCATCCAGGGCTAACTATGGGACATATGCTCTAGCGCTATGAAGTTAGCTTTTCTCATGATGGTAAAAGATGATGATGATGCAACTGACGCTAGTTTACAGAAATATAAAGCAAATAATCACTAGCAAACACGTTCTAAAGTTATTTTTTAAGGCTCTTTTTGGCCGGCTCTTGGTCCTCCCCTGGAACCTGACTTCTCTTATCTTGAGACAAAGAGATGTGTGACGCACGAAACTGAGACAGGCAAAGTGCGTATTATAAGCTTGAAACATTATGTGACAGTTAGAAGAGGAGGGATGGTAGGGGAAGAGGGATTGGCGACACACTGTAATCCAAAAAAATAGGTCTGGTCTGGGTTGCAAGAAAATATTTAAGTGTAAAATCTGACTTAAGTAAAGACATTTAAGAAAAAAAATGCGAAATCACCGTTGCAAAAATAATCTTATATCTACAATTGTGTCATACGTAAGTATAGGAATTTAAGACAGGTATCTGGCACACTTACGTAAAATTTAAGCTGTGCAACATATCTTATTGGCTACTTTAAAGTCAGAAAACAAGAAAAAAGAAGAGTTTGCACACCATTTCTTGATGAAATAATTAATAAAATAATTTGCATTGCATGTTTCAATAAATTTAAGCACGTGAAACAATTTATAAATATTAGAAACGCCTCAAATTAAAAACATGCATTATCTCAGGAGGATTGGGGTAGGTATTAATAGCCATTTGCATATTTTATTGAAAAAAATAAATTGAAACACGCCCCCCCTCATTAGTTAAAGTCACCGCCCCCTGCCTTTGGCTACCTTCGCTGTGGACAAACAATTTGATACTAATAATGATCCCCACCCGTTTGCCTCGCTGCGAACACAAAAATCTACTACCCCGCAAGGCATTTTTCCCCTTTTCCGTTGATGACAATTTGTAGAGAAAACAGAAATAGTGGGACCGCCCTCTTTGATAATTGTTTTTGCTCCCAAAATTGTACTCCGGATGGCCACAGGCACCAAGGAATTATTGAGAAATTCTTTTCCTTCCATGACCTCTTCGCTACAGACTACACATGAAAATGCCTCCTTTCTTTAGAACAGAAGATTGATACCCTACGGGATAACTTTTTTGAGGATTTGGTAATTGGTTTTAGCAACTTAGGGTTGATGGATGAATTTTGTTTAGTGTTTGCTTAGTTTCAGCAGTGATTAGTTGTCATTGGATTCTTGTGGCAAACTGTGTCTGTGTTTGTAAATTAAGGAGACAGTTTTCATGGTAAGTAAAACAAGATATATACTTGGTTATTTAAAAAGAGCAGCTTTTTTAACGATTGCACAATAAAGAATTAACAAAACAGAATGTTTTTAAATTTTTGGAAGTTAATTTACTGACATTGTTCTAAAGAAAATTACTTTTGCATATTTACTTTTTAGTTCACAATAGTTGGTGGTATCCTCAAATCTTGTGAAGATGAACTGATTTTTCACTTTATAGAATGATGACAATTTACACAGCAACGTAAATCGATTGATGATACAACAATTTGTTGTTACTTGTTAATTTTTGTCTTTATTTAAAATTGGGTCGTGATGTTTTGAAATTTTAAAACTAATTTACTGACGCTCATGTTAAGAAAATTACAGTTGCATCTTGTATTTATGCATGACTAAAAATCTTTATTATTTGTGCATGTTGATTTGGTGCGTAAAGAAATGTGCCGGTACCTAATGTGAAGTGACTACCTCTTATTTGTCTGTTGGGAGTGAGGGAAACTTTGGAAAATTTGAGTTAATGAATTACGTGTTTTTATTACTTTGGCTTAAGAAGGAATCTAGGAAAAAGTATGGGATAGAGAACGGAGGTGTGTAGAACTAATATTAAAGTGCACATTTCTGTATTTGCCAGGTGGGACTGAGGGAAACCTTGGAAAATTTTACTGAAAAATTACCTGTTTTAGTTTATTTATGGGTGAGGAAGACATTATGGAAAGAGGAAGGAATGTTGTAAGGTAGTGACAAAGGCACCTGTTGAAGCCCACTTTTGTGTATTTGCCTGTTGGGACTGAGGAAAAATTTTGGAAAATTTTAGGGAAGGAATTACTTATTTTAGTTTATTTTTGTGAAATAATATGTTGAATAAAACCGTATGAATATATTTTAACCGTAAATTAATTACAATGTTTTTTGTTTATTTTCGGATCTGTGGATCACACCTAAAATATAACGGGAATAATAAGAAGAATAGCGTTGAAAACACTATAAAGTAAGACTATGTTATATGTTTATGGATGACTAAAATGAAAATCAGGGGGAGGCGTGTAATATAATAAGAAACACATTTGCTATAGAATACGTAACTTAATCAACTAGAGGCAACAAACACTAAATGTAGTAGACAAAAGTACATTATTTTTTTTAAAAAATATTTTGTTTATGCATGACTAAATGAAAAGCATGGGGCGTACATTACATTTAAAACACATTTTGATAAAATACACAGCGTAAAGGATAGAAATAATAAACACTAGATGTAGTAAATAAACATAGGTAATTTTTTAAAAACATATTTTGTTTAAGCATGACTAAAATGAAAAGCATGGGAGCGTGCAGTACGTTTTGAAACAAATTTTGATAAAATACACAGCGTAAAGGGGAGTGAGAAAAAACACTAAACGTGGTAAAGTAGCGTACGTTATTTAAAAATATTTTATTTATGTATGTTTAAAATGAAAAGCATGCGAGCGTGCAATACAGTATGAAACATATTTGTTACAGAATACGTAAGCTAGTCGACTAAGGCTACAAACATATTAAAGACACACTTCGTTTTATGAATTAATTTTTTAAAATTTCGTTTATGCATGTCTAGCGCGCAGAACACTTTTTTGCTTTATTTGAGCTAAAATAATGAAAATTGGCAGAAGCGTATATTTTGATGAATAGATAAGGAAATTATGATTTTTTTAAAAAGTTGTCATCTTTAAACAAATATGGCGGACGAAAAAAACCATTTTCCATATCGTTTAAGATGAAACGGGAAATTTTATATGTAGATACCTTATACCCAATAGATGAAGAAAATATAACAAAAGTTTTGGAAAGTCGCAATCTTTAAACAAACAGTGTGCCAAAACTATTCTGCACACCGTTTAAGATAGAAACGTGAAATTTTATATGTTGGTACCTTATACCTAATAGGTGAAGAAATATAACAAAAGTTTTGAAAAGTCGCCATCTTTAAACAAATATGGCGAACAAAATCCATTTTCCACAGTATTTAAGATAGAAACGTGAAATTTTGTATGTAGGTACGTTATGCATAGTAGATAAAGAAATAATTTTCAAAATTCAGAAGTCTGCATATTAGATTAAAAATCGCCGCCAAAACACTAATTTGTTAACCATTCAAGGCAGGCATATGAAATTTAGTATAAACATGTATGATTGTGAGTAAATGAAGACAATATAATTTTTTTGGAAAAAGAGTCATATTTGATTAAAAATGGCTGCCAAAATACTAATTTCTTAACTATTGAAGGCAAACATATGAAATTTAGTATAAAGATGAATCATTACACATAGATGACATTGATTTGTGTTGTGCAAGTGTTAAGAACGAAGTAAAGAAAAGTTATTGACTAAAATTATTTAACATCAGTACATTTTAACGCTGATTTTAGTGTTGAATAAATGTATTCAAGTATTCTAGTATTAAAATTACTTTAATATTATTTTCTGCAGATTGAAAACCAGTGAAGTTTCACATTCAAAATAATAACGACTGCCATCATTTACACAACTTAGGGAACCTGTAGCTATTTGAGAAACAGAAGGTGAATTTGTTACATTGGATTTTGTTGGTGTTTGCTGGTTTGGAAATTGAATTAAACAGGGTAAGTGTTATTTTTGTTGATGTTTTTGTATATTAAATTTATAAATTGAGAGTTGACCAACTTTTAGAAATTAATTAGTGTCTAATATGGTCCGAAAAAAATATGTGTCCTCTTTGTTGTACAAGTGCCATACATATTAGAAAATACTTCTTTTTTAAGGGAAAATTTGCAGTCATAAATATCTTTGAAATAATGGTCGAAGATTTTCCTTTTTGTAGAAAGAGTGGTGAAAGATAAAATATATACATTTTGTCAATTCTAACTAAAATTGTAAAAAAATAAAGAAATAAAAAATAAATCTTCTTGGTATGACCTGAGTAAAAGTGTAGCACAAAAGATGTGGTTTTTGGAAAGATAATATTTAGTTTTTATGAATAACTGCCGAAATAACATTTTCCATTAACAAGACCGTAGTATTTTATTTTTAGATAGTTAACTAGTCATGTAAAAATGTAATAGTGTTTTTCCTTATAAAAAGGTAATGACAAACCACTGTTAGTTTACCTTACAATAATAATTTATTGCTGAACACATAACATTATATTCTTTCCAAAATCAGTTTTTTATAACACTACTGCATGTTCAAATGAAATATTATTAGTAGTTGACTATTTAAATTTTATTGATAGTTTGCAGAACCATTCTTTTGATTTAAATATTTCGTTTTACATACCACTACTGCATGTTCAAATGAAATATTATTAGTACTTGACTCCTTTTAAAGTTTATTGTTTGCAGAAACATTTTTTTAATTTAAAAAAAATTAGGCCTAACAAACCACATTTTTTGCTATTTGCGTTTAGATTACGAGTGTGACAGCACCATTTTAATTACGTTATTGTTTCTTTACTATTTTAGAAAGAAGACAAAAATGAATCCTCCTGATAACATCTTGTCCCAGTGGTTAAGCACAAACATGGTAGATGGCAACGCCATGGTGGCTATGTGGCCAAACATGTGCTACTCGTATAGTTGCGGTTTTCGCCTTACATTAGATCTTGTAACTAGAGAATTTACTTTTTACCTTATTTATACACTCTGGTAACGTATAGAAGAGTGAATTAGATTATGTCAATCGGTGGGAGATGTATTGGCATTGTATAATTCAGCTCCGTGGAAATTTGAATGGTTAATTCAATTGTTGCAAGATCGATTTCGTGAATTATGGTGAATTATGGTCCAAATTTATTTAGACAGATTAGATGCAACCCCTGTTTTTAAATTATTTGGTTTTGAGTATGCTTTACATTTGATGGTGGAATTAGAAAGCATGCTACCCTTACCTTTTGCACTGAATACTGATATAAATGTTCATAATAGAAACATTATTGAATATCAGCAAGAGGCACAAGGGGAAAGTGGAGTACATCCTGTAATTCCACCACTAAATGATTGTCAGTTCCAGCATGATGGGCGACAAGGCAGTATGAATATTTGTAATAGTGAAACGGTAACTTCTGCGTATGAATTTGATGATAATATTTTACCGCGAGCGCCGATAAAGGAACTTGATGAAAATGGTGTGGTGGAAATATTTAATTTTCCTGCTATTACTCCTCCATCCTTGCCAATGGGAGAAGAAGAAAGCACTAGTTCTATGACTAGTGCAATAAATACATCAGTAGAATTGTTACAGGATGTAGATGTCAGGAGAAATGAAAAACTGTTACCTTTGCCTACTCCACCAACTGAAATTGTAGAAGATGTAAATTGCCTGAGTTACTATGTGGCGTCAGTCCAACACTGAATGCTATGCTTGCACTACCTATGGTGCCTGTTTTAGCTTGTAATTAAAATACTAATGGTATTGCACCAACGGTTTCAAACTCTGTTTTGATGCCTCTAATTTTTGAATATGATGTACTGAACTGTACAATCAGACAAGTAGGACCAAATGAAGAAAATAGAAGTCAAGATTTTAATAATGTCAATCTCTGTACTCCGCCTTCAGCAGAGGAGTTGTGTATGCCAATAGATTTAAAACAAAGTACACATTCAAAGAGGACCTTGAACCGGACACAATCACCTACAGCTAAAGCTTACGACCAACAACTTAATATTCTTGTTGAAGCAGGCTCGTCAAGTAATGCCCCTATTGTTCAGCGATTCTTTGGTAATGTTACACCTAATAATATAGAAGAGGTACTCAAAATATTAAGTAAAAAGAATGGCGTTGAATTTTGTTTTGAAACCGTGGAAGCCTACAGAAACTATGTGTGGCAGTGGAAATGAACGGTCATAAGACTTTACCATTGTATCCAGCAGTCAGAGAAAATTTCCGCATTTCGGCCTTAATGCGAGGGAAATAATTTTGGAAAACACTGATCAAGTACCAATTGTGGACCCAGAGCAGTATGTAAATAGATCGTTTCAGTTTGCCACAGACATATTTTAGCAGGAATTCCAGAATATGCATACGCCGGATTAACAATCGATAGCAAGAACTCCACCACCGACAAAACACTTTTTATATCATAGCATTTGAGAGATCAAGTTTTATTTGGGCCCAGGTAAAAGCAGATGGAAATTATTCGTTAGCACAAGCCTTGCAAAATAGAGATCGACATCCAAACATGTGGATAGATAGAGCGAAAGAGTTGTGTCGTAAAGCAGGTGTTGATGTTGAAAAAAATTACGGTGCTCTAACAGAGAAGTACATATGTTTGAACAAGAATTACTGCCAAATTACTAAATTGTAGTTTATGAGAAAAACACCGAAACAAGAGAAATTATAAAAGTGTATAGTGGAACTAGTGTTCCAAGTCAGATGTTCAAAGATTTTAGTAATAATCATTACAGTGTAATTGCCTCCATTAGAAAATACTTACTAGTAAAATGGTACTGTCCATATTGTTTGAAGCGGTACAACGATCCTAAATATCACAAATGCGAATATAAATGTTCGTAATGTGAAGATTACCATGGCATTACAGAAGAAGAAAAAGGTCGATTTCCATGTGACGGTTGTCATAGTATATTTCCTTCGTTGAATTGTTTGGTTAATCAGATTCCACAAAAAGAAAGGTAATAGATCCTTACGTGAGGATGTACAAGAATGTGGAACTTGTCATAGACTTGTAAATATGCGTCATCGTTGTCGAAAACAAAAGCACATTTTTGGAGAAATATACTGTTCCCTATGTAAAAAATTCGGATTACCTGGCCAGGACTGCTATCTACAACAACTAAAGCAACAACTGTATGACAGATATCTTGTCATGGTATTTCATTGTGAAACTCAGCTCTTAGACACTAATGAAAAGGGGAAAGGGAGCATGAAGTAAACCTGATCTGTGTATCGAATCGTTGCAATCAATGCTGGAATGAAGTTAATGCAGAAGTTCCCTGTGATAATTGTGGCTATTCAAACGATGGTAAGATTAGAAACGTTATCTTTAAGATGATGGGAGAGTTTATAAAGCATGTATTAATTGCCAGGCCTAAATTTCAGAAGGTAGTATATCTTTTACACAACGGATCGGGTTTTGACATGATGCTGGCTGCAATAAACTTAATTGAAGACCAAGTTCATGAAAAGAATACAATGTATCATGAACGCCCGAAAAATTGTTCAAATTATCTTAAATGAACGCATTATTTTTAGTGATACTCTGCTTTATATTAACAATAAACGAAGTAATTTGCCAAAGACTTGGGTCTTGATGCAAATTTAAAGAAAGGCGGGTTTCCCTATATGTTCAATACAAAGCAAAAGGAAAATCATGATGGTCCATTTCCAGATCTTAAATAGTTTGATATTGAAAATAAATCCGATTTTGCGAAAGCATTAAGGGCAGGGCATGATGTATGTAAGAAGGATACCAATTATAAATTTAATATGCAAAAGAACTGAGTAGTTACTGTAAGAATGACTTTTTAATTTTAACCCAGGCAGTTGTGAAATTTTCGAATATTATTGAAGAAAAAACTGGTGGAATAAAGTGTTTTGTAAGTATTTCTACTATTGCCAGTTTGACGATCTGTGTGTTTTGGACATTATATCTAGAAGAATTTGGGATTCCAGCACTGGGCAAAGAAAGTAAAAAAGGCTTTGCAATGGTTAGAGCATTTGGCACATACTACGGGTAAATAATCAAACATAATGATAATGGAGGAGAACAAAAAGTAATTCCCTACAAAGTAGATGGATATTATAAAGATGAAAAGACAGAAGAAGTAACTATAGCAGAATTTAAAAGTTGTTTTCTCCATGGACATCACAGTCTTATCCTATGATCCACCATACTTCATTAGATGGTGGAGAAAATCTTGAACAACTGTATGATCGTACCATAAAAAAGGCAGAATATGTACGCACCCTCAAAATCACAACATTTATCAAAATATAGGAATGCGAATGGTATGAACTAGTAAAGGAAAATAAAGACATACAGCAGTTTATTAAGACCAAATGGGGAAATCCCAAAGCATGCATTTAAGGGAGGAAGAACAGAATGATTCCGTAGTTTGTATAAATTCGGTGAAAAGGAGGAAATTAATATTTAGACATAACAAGTTTGGACCCATGTGTAGTGGCTCGAAAAAGGCTGTCCTTAGGTATGCCACGCATGTAAAAACAAATTTCCAGAACTCAAAAATATGCACGGACTTGTAGATTGTATTATTCTTGAACCAAGCAATCGGAAAATTGCAGTATTGCCTTTTTCGTGTAATTCAAAATCAATTTTTGGTCTATGCGAAACATGTATGGAGGAAAACAATAATAATGACTGCCACCATACAAAAAAGAAAGGAATTCAGGAGAACATTTGCCATATCAGAACTTTATGAAAGTATGAAACGTGGATATCAAGTAAAAGAAATTCATGAAGTCTGGGAATTTAAAATGCAATCTGGATTAATTGAGAAGTATGTGGGAAGTTTCCTCACAATGAAGCAGGATGTCAGTGGATTCCCTGCTGAGTGTAAAACAGAACAACAAAAACAACAGTACATAAAAGACTATGAAGAACGTGAAATATTGAAATGAAGTATGATAAGATTTTTAAAAATCGGGACTTAGTTACATTGCTAAATTATTTTTGAATTCCCCGTATGGGAAATGGGGACAGCGCACAGACTTACCTAAAAGCAAAATTGGTGAGGATAGTGCACCATTTTTAAACATTATGGTTTATTTAAACATACTTTTCGATGCTTAATCGAAATCACGAAGTTTCGACAGTAACACCAGTAGGTAAAAAAGTATAATTCTGACATACAAGGACAGAGAAAAGGAAAATAAACCATTGTCGTTTTCTAATGTATGTTTGGCAGCATTAATTACATCATTGGCTCGTCTACGGTTGTAAGAATTGATGGACAGTGTAGGGTATGATAAACTTCTGGATTCAATCATTTATAGGGATACGGATTCCATCATGAATATCCACAACAACAAAGAGTAGTCGCCTCTGGAAACTGGGATGCACCTTGGCAAATTAACTAATGAAATTCCTGATGGGTGTAATATGAATTTGTTTATTGGTTTAGGGCCAAAGAATTATACGTATCGCATAAAAGAAATTGCTACTGGATAAGTCAAAAATATTTTGAAAATTAGAGGCACGAGCCTTAACTACCGAAACAAAGACGAACTTACTCTGGACCATTTCCATGACTTGATCACCGAAAAACAAACAAGAAAATTACATTTTTTCCTAATAACACAAGAGAGAAAACCTGGATTTGTAATTGTCTCCAAACCTGAAACCGAGACCCATCAAGTAACTACCAGTAAACGGCGGAGAATTATTGAAGACATTACAATCACCGACTACAAAACCTTACCCTATGACTACAAACGACATTAAATAAAAATAGTAGTAGTAGAAGTTGCGAATATATAAACAATAATCTGGATTGGAACTTCTCATTTGAATTCAAGATGTTGCCGTTTCAACATCCTTCCACCATCATGGGCAGTGAACTTTCAAAATCATTAAAAACTACGTTCATTGTGCTATGGAGCTATTGTTCCATACCTTACTGCTGAAATGATTAAATTTCAGCAAGGTATTCCCAATATGTAAACCTTTGAAATTCAACCAAATTCACTGATTATTTTAGATGATTTAATGAATGAAACAAACGGAGATATAAATAACCTTTTCACGAAGATCAGCCATCATAAAAGTTTAACTGTGATTTTCATTGTTCAAAATTTATTTCCAAAACGAGATATTCCTGTAACATTTCATTAAATAGTTATTATCTTATAATTTGTAAGAACCCTCGTTATAAACTACAAATTGAGTACCTAGCAAGACATATTATGACACGTGATAGTAAGGGACTGGTTGGCGTATTTGAACAGGCAACAGTAAATTCACATAGTTATCACCTATTTGATTAAACGCAAAATATTCCTGAGGCATTACGAATACATACAAACATGTTTCCCGATAAAACCTTGCATATCTATGCACATATAAAAGACCTGCATAATCCCATAACGTTCAGTTGACGTTAGGATGTCGAGCTTAAAGCATTGCAAAATGAGCTCCATGCTCTTTTCAGATGTAAGGGCAAGCAACGAGAAAGATTGTTACAAAAAACTTCAGGAGGTGTTATTCGAACCATTGCAGAAATAGCAAAAAATACCATAAATTGAAACATTCTGTTGAGTTCACATCAGAAATCAAGATTACGTCGACACAAAAGGACGTAATGTGCATTGTCACTTGCAAAGTCCAGTATTAAACATAGTCGAAAATTATATTACAAAAAGGAGGAGCATATTTACCTTTATTGCTGGTACCAATATTAAGTGCAGTGACCAGGAATCTTTTCAATTGGTAACATGGCGATGTCTGAATTTCAAAAAATGATTTTAGTACCGGAATAACCAACAGCATAATTGGCATCATCAGTAAAGTCCTAGGAATCACACCAAACCCGCTTAGATCAACAAATGCAAAATGTATTAACACGTACTTATATAACACCACAGAAAAAACTGAAAATGTACCAGCAGGCATTGCATAGCTACTTGGGTCATATTCCACCGAGAAATCAACCCATTGAACTACCTCTCGTGGAATCAGATGTCGCAACAAAAATATTTCTGGAAATCCCTTATTTCAACTTACTTTAGATTCTGTTCCTAAAACTCTTAGTCGAAAAACAGGAGGAGTCTTATCAAAAATCTATTGCACGCCTCCAATCGCATCAGTTGGTATCCATCTGGTGTAGTAGCCATTGATAATACTATTCTCCCAGGATCTAATATTTTTGATCTTGTAAACGAAGTGGTAAGAAAACGTAAACCACGAAATCCAATTGGCTTACAATCATTCAAACAATTATTGCATGAAATTAATATTCCAAAAGAATTGATTAATTTTCAGTTTGGTTCAGGTGCATCTCTGTTTAGGAAACAATTACCTTTTCGTAAAGTAGTAGAAAGCAAAAGGCAAAAGTAAAAAAACAAAAGCCAACAAACCATTTTAAGCCAACAAACCAATAGCAGCACCATTTTAAGAATTTTTAGATTTTATAAAATGTTAGAATGTCCTTATCCAAATTGTACTACACGTATTCGGATAAAGTTTCTCTGGGAAGTATTAAAAATTACAACAAAAAATGCAACATCAAAAATAAAAGTTAAAAGTGATTATCATCAAAAGATGCATATACATTACATGCTCCCATACGTAAAACCTTTCCACGAAAACAATATTATATTAGTTGTCCAAATGAATTACTACAAATGGATTTAGCATACATGCAAAATGTGTCAAAGTATAATGATGGGTAGGAATACATTTTATGTTCAATTGATGTTTTTTCACGGTATGCAACATGTATTCCCGTCAAGAATAAAACGGGTCCTGTTGTAGCTGAAGCCATTACGACAATTTTGAAATCGTTGAAATTACCATTAGCACGTTGCCAAACGGATTTAGGGACGGAATTTTATAACCAGCATGTGAAACGGGTATTTGAAATGATTGGTGTGAATTATTATAGTATTAAAATTCGGAAATAAAAGCAGCAGTTGTGGAACGATTTATTCGCACGTTGAACGAAAAAATATACAAGTACTTTATATCTGAAAATACATACCGGTACATTGACGTTTTAGACGATCTCGTACACAGTTATAATCAGTCCACATTCCACAATTAAGCTAGCACCTAGCGTCTCGGATACAAGCGTAAACCACGTCTGGGAAACCCAATACGGAAACAAATGCAAAACTAAAACCAAATGTAAATTACAATCCGCAGACAATGTTCGTGTAAGTAAATATAAACATAAATTTGAAAAGGGATATTTACCAAAATGTTCGCGTGAAATTTTTATTGTTGACAAATGTATTAAAAGTAATTCTGTTATGTATAAATAATGGATTGGAATTGTAATCCTATCTATGGAAGCTTTTACAATCAAGAACTTCAAAAAATTATTAGAAGTAGAAAGAAAACATATCTGATTGAGAAAGTGTTAAAACGAAGAAAAGGATGGGTCTACGTCAAATAGTTAGAATATCCTCCAAGTATGAATAGCTGGGTACGACGAGAAACTGTTCAATCAGCATATGACATCATCCGGGCATGCTAATGAACTTTATGTAACATTACTGTCCAATGCTAGTTTACTATATTTGATAATACTACTGCATCATATACAACCAAGCTTGTTCAACTAATATATTTAACAGGAAATTGGGTGGTAGGGTTAATGGGAATTTGTATTCCCTGGAGTTTTCATAATATTAAGCAGGAGCTAGAAATTATTATTCAAACGAAAGGTAAAAAGAAAACAATATAATATTAAATTTCCACCAGGGTATTATGATTCCGTACCGACATTGCTGGAAAGTATTCCACAAATGATTGAGACTCAAGAAAAGGAATAAGCACTACAAGAAGGAAAACAAAAGGAACAAGAAAGAGAACGGTTACGAATCATACTTCAGGGTTTACTTAATAACTCAAATGAATAAACAATTAGAAGCACAATTTAATGCTGCTGATGCTGATGCTGAACCTGAACTTGTAGGTGACGATCCCAATCTCGAAAATGAAGATGATGGAACAGGCATCGATGATCCCCGTATGTTACATTATAATTACACATGTGATCGTGTCTATATTAAACACAGACGATATCGAAAACGACAATGCAAAACCTTCTTGGGTTTAGTAATAACCCAAAGGTTAAGAATCACAGCATACACTATTTTCCGCATAGTCGACGTAAACAACCATTGATTGCAAACATTCCTGCACAATTTCCATGCAATTTAAATTATAATATCTCTTCCGAAATTAATGTTTGTCTTGATGTGGTCAAGACTCAACCTACCATTAGAAAACAACTTCGAAAAATAAGTGTGCACGGTACGGTGAAATCAAATGCTATATGTTTGAACGGCCTCAGTATATGAAAGTGGAAAAAACATATTTTGATACTTTACACGTATACTTAAAAGATGAACGTGGACAAAAATTGCCATTTCAATTTGGGACGCGAAGCATTACACTTCATTTTAAACAGAAAGCATGATTTCAGAAAGTACTGATGATAATTTTTAAGTTCAAATTGAAGTACACAAACTTATACTAATATACCTACTCATTTTCGTAATATTCTCAATCATCGTATTCAATTGAATGATCCTTCATGGAGAGTTGTACTTAGTGGAATTCATATTCTACTCACATGTCAAAATGTTATTGATGGAGAAAATATCTTTTGGTTCGATTTAAAGGACGGAACAAAACTAAAACATCGTATTACATAGGGATATTATGCAACCGTCAAGCAATTACTGGATGAACTCAATAAAAAACACCATGGATAGAATTTATCTATTCCAATACAGTTCAAATTAAAACCACCGATAATATTCAAACTATTCGTTTCTCTCCCATGTTAGCATTGCAATTAGGATTTGCACCTAGTATTAACATTTTGAAACTTGGAGCAATACAAAAAGAACCCTACCTATGTATTGGGTACCAACAGCAAGTGTTTGTATACACGGATCTCATTCAGTCACAATATGTAGGTGATACAAAAGCGCCATTACTTCGAATTGTGGCCATGACGGATACGAATCATGGAAAAGTAAAAACAATTTCATTTCAAACGTCCACTATTTTCCACTATCTAAATTAAATTTCGATACAATTGAAATTCTACTAAAGGATCATGCAGGACGTAATTGGCCATTCGCATCGGGAACATTGACGGTGACACTTCACTTTACGCGTCTCAAGCAATGAAAGTAGCAGTACATCGCGGGCGCGGAATTTTGTATTTTGCGGGGCCCGTTTATCACCGCGGCCACGGAATCAAAAGTTTATTTCGAGGTCTTTTTCGAATTGCAATGCCATTTATTAAACAAGGTGCCAAAGTCGTTGGACGACAAGCATTACAAACAGGAATTCAAGTTGCTGGGATATGTTAGAACTTCGACCTGTGAAAGATCGATTACGCGATCAGTTTTGGAGACCAAAGCGGAAACGAAATTAAATCTGTTGCTTACCGGTAGCGGTAGACGACGCGCACGCAAACGAAGAGCTCCTGCATGTGTTGGAACACCTGCAAAGTGTCGTAAACGTAGAAGTACTAGATCAAGAGATATGTTAGTTAATCATTATGTCGTTCCTTACACCGGCTAGTAAAGAGTGCTGTACCAATGAATTGGATTTGGTATCTGTACCCATGCCAAACTGCTATAGAATCCTCACGTATGGTTGACTATCGGTCTATTTCAACACTCACATCCGAAGTACCTATTGGATTTGTTATTCCTGGAGATGATATTCCTGGATACCTGTATGTCAAATGTAAAGTACTAAGGGGAAATGAGAATAGTTTACAAGTATCTGCAGCAGGATCACCACCCATTTCAGCTGATATTGTTGGACCTGTGCATAATTTTCTACATACCATGTTTTCACAAGTCGATGTTTACATGAATGAGAAAATCATTTCGTCTTCGAATGGAACCTATCCGTACCGTTCCTATTTTGAAACAAGTCTCAACATGGGGAAGATGCTACCGATACTCATTTGAAAATGGGTTTATGGTATAAGGATACGGCGGGAGAGTTTAATACGTTAACGAATGCCAATTTTAGATTTTAAAAATCTTAGTGCAATGATTGCATCATTTAAATGCATCTATTGAAATGCAAATGAGGTAGTGCATCTATTGAAATGTTAGGTCGTGTTTTCACTGATATTAAAACCCTTAATCGTATTCTTCCCAATAAATTTAACATTCGAGTCAAGCTCAGTCTTAGTAGAGATTCATTCTGTCTTATGGCAGCACAACAATCTGATTTCAAAGTTCATTTGGAGGAAGTCATATTGTATGCACGTCGTATGGAAATATCTGCGGATGTGTCTCTTCAATTAAATCGATATATGCTTGAGGATACTGCAAACCTTCCATTGACACGTGTAGAAGCACGTGTTCATAGCATACCTAAAAATATATCTCCTTTCAATTTGAACAATTTATTTTTAGGAGAAGTAACTAAAGGTTTTATTATTGGTTTTGTTTCAAATACTGCATTTAATGGACAATACAATGAAAATCCTTTCCAATTTCAACATTTTAATCTCAACAAACTTCAAGTGCAAGTTGGTTCAACATTTTGTCCACCCACTCCCTTGACTCATAATTTTGCAAACAATTTGTATATTCCAAGTTATCATACTTGGTTTTCGGTAATGGTATATTTCATCAAAATGCAGGGCACACCATTTCACCTGAAGAATACTCGAATGCCTATACACTGTATGCTTTTATTTTGTCACCTACCAATAAATTAGACGATTCTACATAGGATTTATCAAAGATTCACCTGTAAATATTAAAGCGGGGTTCAGTCAAAATTTTCAGAATTCCATTACGTGTGTGGTTTATGCACAATTTGATTAATTAATCCAAATAGAAAAAGACCGAAACGTTTATACGGATAATATGGTATAATTCATCAATTCGGGGTTGAATACCTTAAATTTTATGTCGTTATTATTTAAGTAAAGTAGTTGGCACTCTGTCTCAGTACATGTATGTAAGGTGAAAGTAAGTTCCTGTTTACATCAATATAATAACAGTATGAGGGTAATCATCCACTTTTTAGCGTTTGATCAAGCTGGTGACGATGACCTTATCGTCAGAGATATCCGTTGTCAATCCTGATCTCAATACCGCATATACTTGGCTTTTTAAACAATCATTTAACAGTGAAGATTTACCACTAACACTTCAATTGGACAATGGGTACTTGTCCACAAACATCTATGGATTACAATTGTCAGAAGGCGACGTAGCATACAACAATTTACAGCAAGTTCTTGTAAACTATATAAAACATATTGATGTTCTGTACGTCAATGGCCGCCGCAGGCAACAGATTTAGAACGACTTCTGGGACGAAGTGTGTTAAATCTAGAACATTTGAACTATCCGCAATCAACTAAATTACTTTTTCCTGCAAGTCATTGTGGTCATTACCAACATCACTTCTATACGTTCCGATGTGCATTTTATAAGCACAATGTTACAGTAAGTTTCTCACCTATCATGATTTGTCACGATATGTAAGTCATGAAATAAAAAAAAGCATATATAATCCCACCCCTATTACTCCAAGTTCCAGTGTACTTAAATGCAGACTGTAATTCAACGTGACTATGTGGAGCAATCAAATTTCAAGTGTTGTGTTTTGTGACTGCTTCACAAGTTCCATATTGAGTGGCATATATGTATTAAATCACTTATATGTATTAAATCACTTACATGTAAACGTGAAGGCACCAGCTGCAATAATCATTAATTTAAGTCCGTCATATCAGCAAGGAACATACTGAACATGTATCTATATTAATAAAACTTGTCGAGACTTTTATTTAGATAGTGTCGGCCGCAATCAACCAAAACCATTAGTACAATTTCTTCAATGTAATTCTTCAATCTATCATGTAAATATAGTATAATACCAAGCTACAAATCCCTTTTTTGTGGTTTGTTCTGTATCATATTTATTTATAAATAATTAGAAAGTTAGAAATATTTATAAAGTTAGAAATGTAAATATCTTTTCACAATTTTCAAAAATCAACTTACAACAAAATGATCAACTGGTACTAAACTTGGCCAACAAAATGTTGAGAGCTAACAAAAAAATGTAAATAGTTTTTTTAAAAATATCATATGTAACTTATTTTTATATTAAACAAAAATTGTATAGCCCATGTAGTAGATTAGTTTATATGTAATAAAAACCTTTAACCTCTTAGTCGTTTGGATCTCATTTCATGAAATAAAAAGAAATACACATTCAGGTAGAATAGATTTATTATCTTTCTAAGTTACAATTTCATTGTGAATATTCCGTTTGTTTGAAGTTTTAGCCAGTATTGTAATTTATGCAATTCCGCAAAGCGCATGCATACTCTTTCACTGGTTCATGATACGTATATTTTAAAATGTCCACTTTGAAATTCAGTGTGCGTAAGGCAGGACATCCTTGGTCTTCTAAATTTACATTATTTTTCAATTGAAATACTTTTTGCAACAACACCATCTTTTCGTGACCCTTACAATAAAAGATGGATCCAATATCACATAATTGTAACATAATATGGCGAATGTGGAATACAGTATATCCATTCGACGTATTCCACTCTAACCCATGCAAATGGTGTGTGAACCAACCCACTTGTATTTGATATGCAGCAGCTAACTCAGAACGCTCGCAAGGTAATTTCAAAAGGCTACGAAATAACAAGGTGGCATCAGATGCAACTAAACAAAATTATCTGATAATGTATTCCTTAGGGGAAATCTTAAACCTTTGAAATTATTTGATGTACTGTCTGGCACTAAGTACGCGTGAACTATTCAGAGTTTTGTTTTGTTTCATAATTACAGGTATCACTTGTGCAATGCATTCAGGGTCTCGAATAAATTGACAAATAATATTAAACAAGCTAGTTTTAAAAATATGTAAATGACCCTGCTGTACAAAACGTTTATGATAGTCTTTGAAAAGTTCTGGATCGTTCAAATGACTTTGAATATGGTTTTCAATAACATATCCTGTATTCCAAATATACATGCAGTTATGGGGTTGATGTAAATTACACTCAGTGCATTCAATAGCATATTTTGTAAATGAGTACTTACGGTGTTTAACACACACTTGTCGAAAATATATTCACCAATACAGTATGTACGATCTTTCAAGAAAGTAAATCCCACTTGTTGAAGGCGCTGGAATAGAATTTTCCAACTATGAAAAATTTTGCAATGCACATGCACTCGTGTAGTGCACATGGAAACTTCCAACTACTTGTACTCAGATTCTTTGATAGACGTGTTTTGTTTGTATATTCCAGAATACTTCTCATACATAGCAGACATAGTAATAGAAGATAATATAGAGAAAAGACATTCCTATTCGGTAATAGTAAAACAGAAACATATACGTAAACAGAATACTCAGTACGTAAAAATTAACTGGTAACTGAAATTAGTAAAAACATTTTCACTACATTTACTATAGTGTAGTGGTTAGCTAGTTAGCTTTCTACGCAGGAAGTTGTGAGTTGGATTCCCCGCATTTCTCTTTACTTTCTTTTGTAAGCGAACATATTTAGAAAATCACCTTTGTTCTTCACCCATAACTAACCATTCTATTTGTAATTGGAGTGAAATATATTTTTAGTTTGTAAATTAACAGCTTTGAACTCGATAATGTTATTCATAATATTTCGAAGTCTTTAGGAAAATTCAAATTGGTCTTAGTGACTTCTATATTACGGTCAATCATGTATTACTTTTTTATTTATGAAACATCAATTTAAGGCAGCAGAAAAAACAACGATAATACACAGTAACCCAGTCTAACCTGTAAGTTGAATAACATGCAAACGCATTTTACAACGAGGAGAAGAAGCACACAACTCGTTCTTTCCCTTGCGTCTCCCAAATCAATTTTGACAATTTCTTACTAGATGTCTCTGTCGTTATCATAGATTTGCACTCGTCCGAACTAAAAAAGGAATCTAGGTTCGATTTTTTTGAATGGAGAGTAGCTTCGAATTATCATTTTTGTATTTCGTTACTGTGATATTCCTTTTCACGTTATAATGTTGAATAGTTTTGCATTTTCATTTCATTTTGTGTATTGTAGTTTCCTTTCCTATTGCTAGAGGCAAAAATCAGCATTTTGCTTGGCTGCAAATTGGCAATATTTGAAACAGAAAACTCTCACGTGTCCAACATATTTCTCAAGTTTACAACAAATCTTGCGTATTAAGCCCGTGAATCAGTTGCGGGACTGCCTGTTAAGAGCAGCAAGCAAACATTTCAGGTGAGATTGAACATAAATTACGGAATTGCTTAACTAAGAAGATACTCTTAAACACAACGTGCACATCACTTATAATAGAACATATTTTATTAGAGATGGACGACGCTAAAGCAAGGTAGTAAGACATATTTATTTCGGCAATGCGAACATGAAGGAAAGATATAAATTACTACGTAATCGCCAAGCCTCAGACTCATCAAGTTATGCCGATGCATGCTGAGAGACCAATGTCTACTATCCAGTCTCCTAGGACTCCACGGGCAGTATCTACTCTTCGTGCCAGTAAAATTGCACGATCTAGTCGCATGTCACCACTAGCGACGAGCATCAAACGTCTCACTACTGTTCTTGCTACTCAACTAGCACATCAAAATTCTCCACCTGTCCTTAATGCGCCGAGTTCATCCCTCAAATCAGATATGATTGAGGACGACCTGATGGACTCGGAGTTTACTGTAGTCGGAAAGGAAGGGAAATTTAATAAACCTCGACTTAAAAGGTAATATTTTTATTCATCCTTATCCCAATGGCTATGCTCCAATGGAATCTTAACGGATTTAATTCCCATTATGAAGAACTGCAAGTCTTGTTATCAGATCTTTCCCCTGTTGTAGTTTGTTTTCAGGAACCAAGTTAAAAACAACTGAATCTGTGATCTTAAAGAACTATACACTA
Source organism: Lepisma saccharinum (assembly GCA_022664845.1). Classification (NCBI taxonomy): domain Eukaryota; kingdom Metazoa; phylum Arthropoda; class Insecta; order Zygentoma; family Lepismatidae; genus Lepisma; species Lepisma saccharinum. Next base: position 19,134 of record JAGDQP010005835.1, on the reverse strand, counting down.
TATCGCACAGATTTCCCAATTGATGGTCGCGCATGTGGCGGTGTTGCAATTGGTGTTGTTGACACGCTGTATTCAACACCTGTCCACATTGCTACGACCCTACAGGCGGTTGCTGTTTGCGTCCACTTTAGCAGCATGTCACAATCTTTAATTCGTACATAACAAGGGAACAAGACTTTATGCTCCTAGACCTCCAGAATCTTTTGCAGCAGTTACCCCAACCTGTAATTTTAGTTGGAGATTTTAATTCATATAATGTTATTTGGGGTAGTGTTCGTACAGATGTCCGCGGTAAAATCGTTGAATCGTTTATTGACGCTTCAAACTTTGTTTTATTAAATACTGGTGCTAACACGCATTTTAGTTTTTCAAGTGCCACATACTCAGCGATAGATCCGTCTCTCTGCAGTGCAATTCTTGCACCCATGCTGGCATGGCGTGTAAATGACGATCTATGTGGTAGTGACCATTTCCTTTAATTTTAGACTTTTTAAACCTTTATCAAGCACCACGCAAATTACCGCATTGGCATCTGAAGCGTGCTGACTGGACTAAATATGCAACTCGTGCCCAACTAGTTAATCAAGGAGATTTGCCCCTGAATGATTCGGTTGAGTACTTGAACCGTGAAATTTTGCGAGCTGCCAGATGTTCCATGCCACAGTCTGGCCGAACGCCACGTCGGCGTTCTGTTCCCTGGTGGAACGATGAGCTCGAGGTAGCACGGCGACGGCGCAGTCGCGCTCTACGGGTGTTCAACCGATATTCTACACCGGCAAATTTAAATGCAGTTCGACAGTCACAAGCTTATATTCGACGTCTCATGAAACAAACTCGGCGTACCTCCTTTCTTGAATACGTATCGTCCATTAATTCACAAACGCCAATTCGAGACGTGTGGGAACGGGTCAGACGTTTGCAAGGAAATTGTCGCTCCGATCCACTGACTGCTCTGAAGCAGAACAATGTCTTGCAAACTGACCCCGAAGAGATAGCTAATCTTCTTGGAGCAGCCTTCGCAGCAATATCCAGCTCTGAGCACTATAGTACTAATTTCGTAAACATTAAACTACAGGCAGAGATAATACCTCTACGGTTTCACTCTCATAATTTAGAACAATATAATGTCTCTCCCACTGAGTGGGAACTTGAAACTGCCTTGCGGGATGTTAGAAATACATCCCCTGGACTGGATGGTATTCATTATGAAATGCTGCGACACCTTCCCTCCCAAGGAAAGGTCTTCTTGCTAAATCTCTATAATCAGATCTGGAGGAATGATAGCTTCCCGTGTAGTTGGCGAGAATCTATTGTAATTCCGATTCTGAAACCTGACAAAGATAAACTAAACCCCACAAGTTAACGGCCCATCGCTCTCACTAGCTGCGTATGCAAGCTTTTTGAGAGAATCATAAACCGACGCCTAATGTGGTACTTGGAGCATAACAACTTGCATTCTAATGATTAGTGTGGGTTTCGCCAATATCGATCAACTGTCGACCATCTTGTCAGGTTAGAGTCTATTGTGCAGAACGCATTCCTCCGGAATGAACATGTTCTTACTGTGTTCTTCGATTTAGAGAAGGCCTATGATACCACCTGGAGATATGGCATATTACGCCAGCTTCATGACTGGGGCATTAGGGGCCACATGGCCCATTTTATATCTCATTTTCTTCGCGATCGCTATTTTCGTGTCCGTGTTAGTGATCGTTTCTCAGAGCATTATTTACAGGAGAACGGCGTACCTCAAGGGAGTGTGCTGAGCGTAACACTGTTCGCTATTGCAGTGAATAGTGTTATGGCTTGTATTCACCCTCCTTTGCAAGGTCTTTCGTATGTTGACGACTTGACGATTGTCTCTAAATCTGCGAATATCAACCTCGCAGCTCGGCAGATCCAGTTGACGCTTAACCGTCTTGTTGACTGGTCACACCAGACTGACTTTCGCTTTTCTCCAACGAAGACAGTCTGTGTGCACGTCTGCCGAAAACGAAATTGTTTTGTAGACCCAGATCTCTTTCTTGGAGACAGACCACTCCTGTTCGTCGAGGAGGTACCATAACTTGGTTTATTATTTGACGCAAAGTTAAATTGGCGTAGTCACCTTCGCCAAATTAAAATTTCCTGTACGAGAGTTGTGAATTTGTTACGTGTTTTAAGTCATCCCACTTGGGGTACTGATCGAACAACCTTGTTGCGCCTTTATCGCGCATTAATTTTATCAAAGCTTTATTATGGTTGTCACCCTTATTCCTCTGCACGATTTTCAGCCTTACATACGCTAGATAGTGTTCATCATGCTGAAATTCGACTATCCACTGGCGCGTATCGCACATGCCCTGTCACGTCTTTGTGTCGAACCTCCGCTCGAGATCCATCGGATGTACCATGTGCTGAGTTACTTTTCCAAGATCTCATGTTTAGTTGGACATCCAGCACATAATGTCGTAATCATCCCAGTACAGCGGGGACTTCATGAACGGCGTGGTCACGCTACTCGACCACTTGGCATTCGAGCGGCTGAGTTGTTGATGAATCTGGATGCAGATCGTCCAACTGTCTGTGTGTCCGTTTTAGTCTCCGTCCTCCGTGGACACTAGTTCGCCCGCGGACTGATATCTCCTTGTCAATTTCCAAGAAATCGGAGACATCTATGATTGAGTTCCAGCAGCGTTTTCGTGAGATGCGTAGTCAGTACCCGAATTTTATCTCTGTTTTTACCGATGGGTCAAAATCAGAAGAATCTGTTGGATATAAATGGGAAAGCCCACCAATTTTGTCTTAATCCCAAAGCTAGTATTTTTACTGTAGAACTATATGCCTTCTTAAAGGCTTTGGATTTTATTCTCGCTCGTGGTGTCAACCGCATCCTTGTGTGTACAGATTCCCTCAGTATTGTTCAAAGCCTTGAGAATATGTATTCTAAGCATCCGCTCGTGCAAGATGTCCTATGTAAGACACACGCCATCTGCTCTGCCGGTGGTGAGGTTGTCTTTTCCTGGATACCAAGTCATGTTGGTATCCATGGTAATGTATTGGAAGACGAAGCAGCTCGTGAGGCCTCCTTAGGAGCTAACATTGATATTCAGCATGTTCCATTTCAGGACATGATGGTATATTATGGGCAGGTTACACGGAATGAATGGCAGCGACGATGGGATGACGTTGCTGTTAATAAATTGAAACAAATTAAGGTAACTGTTGCTTCATGGAACTCATCTTACCGAGATAGTAGGCGTGAAGAAGTACTTTTATGTAGCCTACGTATAGGCCACAGTCGCCTGACACACGGATATCTGTTGGGAAGATTGGACCCACCACACTGTAATAACTGCAATGTAGTTTTAAGTATTCGTCACGTCCTTTTAGCTTGTCCAGGGTATAATCATTTCAGTCAACGTTATAACATCCCCAATGACATGGCGTCATTGTTAGGAGATGAACCAGGTATGTTGCGGCGAGTTTTTATGTATGTTCGTGCAACAGGTCTATCTCCGTCTCTCTGAGATGATTATGTCCCTTAGCTGTTAAGTTTCATGTAGTATTATTTTATTTTTGTGAAGGCCCATTTACAGGCTTCACGTTTTAAACTTTTGCTAAAGACCCTATACATCTTTAGTTTTTACCACTACTTTCTTTTTTTGAGGATTATTTCCTCCAGGTTTTATTTTATTTTATTATTTTAGTTAACAGCTATTTTTAGTCGTGACAATGATAAGAGACTTCCCCTGTATCGGGACGGGCGTAAGCCATAGTGCTGTTACCACCCATAAAATTCATTTTATCTTATCTTATGAAGGAAAGATATCATGTAATGAAAACTTAACAGGAAGTATTTGTAGGATAATTTATTTCTCAATTTTGATATATTTATTTTTAATTTCGCAAGAATTTGTTTAAAAGAAAATACAAGTTTATAGTTTCAGGTCTCCTAAACCACTAAACTTAAAAACGTGGATTATAGAATTGAAATTATATTTAAGTCCTTCAGGTAGCTTTAGCTCAAACTACATATAATGTATAAGAACATTACAAATACAGCCCTTGCCTGAGAAATTTGACCAGAATTCTGATTAAAGACCGCTTTAGACGACAGCATTTATGCTATGATGAATCTTACGATTAGCAGTAGTGCGAGAGTGTGAAAGCAAGAATGTTACAATAGGGCAAGATGCTATGGTATAAATTCATAACTTTTTTCTTTTTACGCTGGCACACTGCTTTTTCTAAGTTTCATCGTACGAGAAATTGTATCGTCTAAAGCGGTCTTAAGTTTTAGCATACAAATAATAGCTTTCTCAAATACGACCTCTATTTAATTAAAAAGAAACTAATAGAATTTTGCAAATGTTAGAACTAAATAATTTTGTAACAGTAATATTTGCATTTTAGCTTCCTAATAACAATCCAGAAAATGAGTTAGAAACTGATGGTAAATTTCAGCAAGAAATCTTTTATATAACTTGAGCGATGGGAAACAAATTACACATAAAGAAGAGACAAAACTCCTTATGCAATGTTCATTTACGCTTTGTGTCTGTTCCATGTATATAGAAGTTACATTCTTGAATGACATAGTTATAAATGAATTCATGAAAGTCGAGTCTTTTTAATATTGCATAGAAAACACACAAGTTGATGTAAGTGATTTGGAGTCAGCGATTTCGCCATAATTTTCAGTTTGGTGGGGGTGTAAAGTAAAAATTGGGAGAGTGTAAGTGGAGTTTTGCACGGTTTCTACTGATTTTTGGCCGAGAATTTTGGATGTGACACTTCCACGGCAAGGGAAGTTTGGCGGAATCAGTGTTCGGAATCTACGTTAAACTGTCGGTCCCGCCCTTACGATGTTCTCTCTATCCGATTGAAGACAATGACAACCGCCAACGGTTTACCCTACCCAGGAACTTTCGGGTCAGCACCTGCCCTCGGCCAGAACACACACAATTATCTTTATTGTAAATTCGCCGCTTTTACTTCTTGCTTTAGCTCGCAGCTTATATATATAATTTACAGCCATATTTAATTCACTACTGAATGAGGCCTCTCCCGTAGGAGAGTTTGTCTGCTGCTTCACGCTGACCAGACGTGTTGGGAGAGGAGAACCGAAGCTCTCAACTGTGATGGCCAGTGTCTTTTATTCACAACACTCCCCAATTGCATCACGATGCTGGATGGGCACCGTTCCAGACCCACTTGCTTTGGAAAGAGTCCCTCGTCAGAGCCGGGAATCGGACCTGGGACCCCACGATCAGCAGTCGGAATGTGTGTATGTAAGTGTAGAAAAATAAGTATGAGAAAGAATTTTAAAGTATATACTTTCTTTTTAAAACTGCAGTTCAGTAATATATATATATATGCAATTTATCGAGAGGGGAAAGAATATTTCAAACACGTTAGAATGCCGTATTTGACACCTTTGACTAGGGGCAGATGTCGGAATACAGGGCTAAGGATGATATTTCCGAACTTCGTATGTGTTACGTAAGAAGCCCGGTCACGTGTCTGATTTTTTGGTTATGTTCTACCACTTTAAAAATCTAACTAATGGTTATAGAACCACTAAAAATACATAACATATATTTTTCGAGCCAACTGTTATCTTCTTCTTTTAAATTCAATTTTCAAATTTTCTAACCTCTCCACAATTTTGAATTTTGCGCCATCAGAAATGAAACAATTACCATATTATAGGATTACCATAGCTTGAAAAAAATTACAATTTAAAATAAGATGGTCATCCTAGGTGCAAATCCTACCGAGATATCGCAAAACTACCAAAAACACACTTTAATTTATTTTGAGTTGAGGTTAGCATCTTTTGAGCTGAAATTTGGTGGAGAGCCATCATTTTTTTACGCTGAATATGATAGTATTTTTTTATCACGATTTCGTCCAAGGCACTTTTCACCATCCTATCCCGCTAGGCCCTGTCGTATTGCACGAAGTTTATTGGACCATTTAATTGAAGTTTTAACTTCTCCATTTGCTAATGACATTTGTTGGTGATGTTAGCTTCGTTCAGGCTAGTTTACGTTAAATGAAAGACATAAAATAAAAATCAAATAGTGAATTTATCTTAATGTGACAATATTTACTCTAAACTGGATTTATTCCTAAAACTGCCATAATACATTAACTTCATAATTCGACATGACAAAAAGGGCATGCATACACATGTGTTTATTTAACACACAATACATACAGACAAAAGGTATCACGTATATTTAATGTTACATTTTCTTCGCATTTGAACTTAGTAATTCATGGCAGCTGCCTTTCGTTGGCAAGATGGAGTAGGAGAAACGCGCGGAACTTTCAAATACATAAGGAAACCAACATAGATTCAAATCCTGTTCAAGTTGAAGATCTTTTTAAAAAGCGATCGTGAATAATCTAATCATCACTTCTCATACAAAACGGAGAATATTTCGGACTGTGGAATGAAGCAGCTGAGTCACTATAGAGAGGAAGACGATTTACGAATGTTGGTTGGAAAAGCCCACATCAAGTCTCCGGAGGTTAAAAGGACAGTTAAGAACTCGTCAATGATCAGAAGTATCCACTTTGCATGTTATTATCCTTAGAAAGAAACACTGTTGCATTTGTTAAGCACGTTTTGGGTAGAGTCACCTGTGGTATATCGTTAGCGTGCTGGACTTCTAATTTGTAAAACATGGGTTCGATTCCCCACCAGCCAGTTTCTATTTCGCATACACTGAAGTATTCAAACAGAGGTTCATCTCCTGGCTGAGGAGAACATACGAAGCATCACTGGTATGTCCGAGTAAACACTGTGTGTGTTGTTTAGCATGATGATAATGTAGTTTTCATGTTTTTCATTGGTCTTTCTCTCTTTCTCTCTTTCTTGATGTATTGTTATCGTGTCTTCGCTGCGTCTTTCTCTTCTTCTTCTCTCTATCTATTAATCTTTATTTTTCTCTTACTTTACACACACTCTTTTTGTGCGTGTTGCACAGCCAATTCTGTGCCACTTTCAATGACCCGGTGATAGGGCCTGACCCAAACATAAGTGACCCGGTCTGGAAAATCTATTTAACTGGAAATTTCGGCGTCGTATTTTTCGTGTTCTCGGGGTAACATCTCCGGTCCTGGTCACCCCTCAAAGAAACACTGTTCAAACGCAAATAAATAATTAAAACCTCTCCTTCATCCTACGGGTTATCATATCTAAATCGAATCAGCGGGTCAGCATGGGGTTCGAATCTTACACCCGACGACACAGTACAAAACTTGACCAGCATCCCCAACAGGCGGTGACCCGTTTCAGCTATTCCGTGTTCATTACATATGTGCGAATTGTTATAAACATTAGTTCATTGGTGTTGTAATTATTAGAACGTTATATTCGCAATAGGAGGAATCTAGAATGGCATGTTCGAATCAGATACATTTTAAGACATGAGTAGAAAATGGCCCCCTTTTCCCCCTATTTCAAGAGAATTCTTATTATATTAGTTTGCCACAAAATTCGTTTCCATCCTCTAATTTATTAGCATACTATTACACGTGTTTCTTTTTTACGTTTGCAATGTGGAACATGTAAGGTTTAATATGCTTATAGGAACATGCTAATTTTGCTTTTGAACATTTGTAACTTTTCATTTTGATACAGTTTGCGTATGTAATCTTGGCTCTTTCTGATAGAAATTAAGCAGAAAAATTATCATTCATTCATTTTCTTTTTATGTTCAATTTGCATTAGAAATCTGGAATAGAATGTATGGCCTATGGTATCTATTGAGTTTGTTACACTCAGTGATTTTGCCAGACCCCGGCCCCTTTAGGGGGTGATAGCCCCAAATCCTCTAGCCTCCAACTTTAACTTCTTTTGCCGACAAAAGTTGATAGAAACTGTGCAAAACTCTATGTCCACTTTCCCAATTTTGACTTGACCCCCAAATCAGAAAATCTTGGCATAATCCCTGATTGCAAAGTGTTCCTGACCAGTATGTTTAATAAGCCCCACCGAATTTACAAACTAACCCCGCGCAAACAAAGCGCATATATGTTACACTTTTGACATATCCTAGATGTATCTCAAAACTCTAGTTTCACTGGAAATCATGAGTATTTAATCTGACCACCAAGTTTGGTTTCCATTTTGAAAGTGACTTAATGAATTTTTGAAGCACCCTTTATATATTCTAATAACCCTGAAATAATATAAAATCCAAAAGTCATTTCTATCTTGCTGTTAGATTTGATTTGTGGGAACTGAACTTTATACTGTGGGAACTGAACTTAATATTTCTTACTACGTTTAAATTCCATATTTTTATCTGGTCTTCTTCTTCTTCTCTCTCCCCTTTTCCCTCTCTCTCTCATTTCTCTGCCTCTGTCTAACATACATCCATCGGTTTCAATGTTTCATTGTATGTGTTTAAATGTCTCCCTCAATCAACTTATATATTTCGTCTCGCTTTTATTCTTCCATTTTATCGATACTAATACTAGTCTATTTTGAAAAAAAAACGTGCTCATGATGTTTGCTGATTTTAGTATGGGAGAGACGAAGGAAGGAGAAAGAAAGGGCCTGTTTACCAGACACGATTATGGGATAAGAAGCTGCCATTTGGGTTGCCTAGCTGCATGGCGTTCGCTGTCGCAATTTTTTTGATGCGAAGTGTACAACCTCGGGATCCAGCTCTTCTTCTTCCTGTACGTTTTTTCTCCTCCTCGGGTATAGTCTGCTTGTCCTACCAGCTTTCTTCCGAATCGTCGTTCGAATCCGCTGCCTGTTCCTCTTCTTTCCTCTGTTCTACCCTCGTTTCTGTTTTCCGCTATATTTCCTTGTTTATTTGATTTTGTTCTTCTAGATTTCTGATGTCTTACAAATTCTCTTTTATTGTCTCAAAGAGTAATTGGTCATTTACTACCATCTCAAATCCGATGTTTTGGATTTTGTTTTCCCACCTCTTCGTAAACTTTAGGACTTCCTTTGGGGTAGCTTTCGAAAGGCCCATTCCTATGACTGGGATTGTTATCTTCTTTCTCTTTGTTCCTTGCATTGTTGACAGCAGATCCATAAGAAGATCCAGGTCCGCGAGAAAATTTTGCTTCGAAGACTTAATATGCAGTACCCTGCAGCTGTATCTGTTTTCACTAAAAAGATTTCCAAAAATTATTTGTCTCTAACTTCGATCTCCTCCCTCTCGTACTTATCCAGGTCAAAGCCGTCATGTGACAGGGCAACCACCTGGGCGAAGCCTCTCGGGAAAGTTGCTGGTTCCGGGCTTACAAAGTGCAAAATTAATTCGTTATTGTCATCTAGGTGAAGTGTCCTAATTTTTCTTTTAAGTATTTCTCCGTATCAATAGAGTTACTATTTATAATACAATTGTTAAAAATATATATTTTCTTATTGTTGTTGAATTCTGGCAATCTTTCTGTACTCCTTTTCGGTTTGCACGGGGGTTTCTTCTTTTGTGTTTTTTCTCCTGTCCTTCCGCTGGTGTTTGGTTAGAGTCCATGATAGAACTTTTCTGTTCTGCGCTGGAGTTGCATCTTATATTGAGGACACTCCTGTTGTGTTTTTACCCCGCACTTCTTCCCTTTTTTATGACATGTTATAATACTTTATTTTTGTTTTTCTCCGGACATTCTAGTTTTTATGGCCCTTTTCGCCGCAATGGCAGCATCTTTTTTATCATCTTTGCAGTTCCGGGCAATATTCCAGTAATCTTTACACTTCATACAAACCGCCACTACTAGGTAGTCCTTTACATTTGTAGCTTCATATACAATGTATACTTTTGGTCTGCGGAGTAGGATTTCCCTCACCGATCGAGGGACCTCGATTACTAAGTGGTACCTGTCCCTGTCCCTGTCCCTCGGTCCCGTTTTGAATTTGGTTTTCATCAATTGCTTCCGTTCTTCCGTTATTTCTGGTAAGTTCCTCTGTATCAGTTCTTCTAATACCTCTTTTTCTTGTAGTTCCACTGGGATTCCGTAGACGATCATCAGCGGATTCTTCTTTTCGACTCTACTTATTGATTCGAAGCTTCTGCTGATTCCCAGATGGTAGATCAGCTTCTCCTCATCTTGTGAGGTCGCCATCTGCAATATTAGTGCAGTTCTTGTGTGCAGCATTTGGAAATTAATTTTATCATTTCTTCCAATAGTCCTAGTTAGCCTCATTCTTATGTCTTTTATCGATTCACCATCTTTCGGTTTTATCAGTATGGTAGGCTTTGGTTGTCTTTTGTTGGCTTCTATTATTTTTGTTTTCTCCGGCAGTTCTTCTCTCTTCTTCAGCATGTACGCAAACGTTGGTACGACCGCTGCTGTTGTATTTGTTGTTTCATTCTTGAGGTTTCCATTCTCTCTGTACATTTTTTTATTTCTTCCTCTAATTGAGTTATTTTTTTCTTCTACATCCAATCATCTATGTTCATTTTGTTGATTATTAATTTCTAATTCTTTAATCCTAATGGCTCCGTCGATAGCATGTTGTTTCTCTTCCTTCGATTTCCTTTCCAGATTTACGATTTCATTCTCTCTCTCCTCCACTTGAGTTTACCACCTGACCAATTTAAGTTCCTCTCCTCTTAATCTGTCGTTTTCTTTGCTAAGTTTGTTGTTGTTCTCTCAAGTTCTTCTATCTTTCCTTCTAGGTAATCAACGCGTATCCTTAACTCTGTTGTTTGTTCCTGATTCTTGTGTCTTTTGTTCGCTTCTTCTTCCTCTGGTGTTCTTACTCTCTGTTTGCTTGTTTCGGGGTCTTCTGTCATAGTTAGTGTTCCAATCCAATGGACGTCCATCGCCTCTCCACGGGACAGGCTCAATTTCCTTACTCTTCGTAGGTCCATCGAAGTTTCTGATGTCTTATTTGCCTCTTCCCATTAGACATTTACTTCTGCTACTATCTTGTCCTCCAGTTCTTTGTCCTCTTTGGATGATCTTGATTTATTAGCATTTATTTCTTCTTTTGATCTTCTCTGACCACTTCAGCTTATATGGATTAGTTGCTAATATTTTCTTCCCGTCCGAATTACGAAATTTCTCCACTCGGTTTCGAGCTTCTTCATTCAGGATTTATTTATGTCCGTGTATTCCATTATGGCTACCGTCGACAGCCTTCTTTTTAATGTATCTGTCATATCCGTGTTCACGAATTCGTAACCATACACGCACTGGGTCCTTCCCTAATACTTATTATTGTGAGTGTCAGCAACAACATCCCCGGAGACGCAGTTCAGGGGGCACGAGACCCAGGAGGCCGCAGTGCCAGGTGTCTCCTTGAAGACGATAAAATTTCTTTAAGATACTGTTCTATTCAGTTTACGCCGCTTGGGTTACCAAGTCACTGATTACACACTATAGAATCTTTACAGAGTTTGCCCAGTCGTTATGCAACCAACCAAACTCAAATGCGTGTTTGGTTGCCTAACGCTAAGTTATATTCTGATTTTTATTTTTTTCGTTCGTTCTTCCGGTCTCGTTTCGAAATGCTGACTAGGGATTTCACATAACAGTATGTTGCCATAACGTGACTTTTCTTGTGGTTCTATAAGATATACGTGTACAACTTCACCATTTAATAATTCCCCTCCAAAAAATCGGGGGAAGTTGGTGTTTCCATGAGTTTATGTCACACTTATATGGATAAAATTCACTTACTAGCTTTTCATGTCCAGTCCGTTTCTACCACCTAACAAGCGGTTCACACAGGAGGGACACCAACACACGTCTCTCCGCTAAGGAGTACACCACCCAAAATTACCAAACAAAAGAAACCAAACCAACTCAAACTTTACCTCAAATTCTAATATTGAATTTTTATAGCAATCAACCTAGAAAACATGGTCAAGATCCCATAATGCATTCCATAGACACACAAGATTACGTTAGGGAACAAGTAAAAACCTCAAGATGAATACAAACAAAATCTTAATCAGAACCAATACCCCAAAACAACGATCCTCAAACAATCCTGGTAGACTTGTCAAGCAAATTAGCTGATTTGACACTGACAATAGCCAACAATGCAGCTTACAAACAAAATAAATATAAAAAGTGATATAATAATAAAAATGGCAAAAAGAAGGAGGTTACTTCCCAAAATGGAAAAAAAATATTCAAAAAAGAAAGAAAATGGGGACGGGACAATAACCGTTTGCTCCGTCTGCCGACAACCTGGCCATTCTTTCCATATTTTTTGGCACAATAAAGATAATAATATCAAAAAACAGGGAAACGAATAAAACTGCCCGTCGACCAAGAGAATGACCAGGCGAAGTCATTAAAGCCACTATCAAATAGGTCCAACCCTATGGATGCAGCAAATAGCATAAAAACAGCAAACAGAATGTTCACAGAGATATTAATAATAACTGTTCCATAATCAGAGTTCAAGGAGCAGGGAAAACAATACCAACAATAATAGATACCGCGAGCTCTTTTTCAATTTGGCCACAAGAAGAACTTCCTAAAAATGCATCTTAATACCACATGTAACACAAATTAGAGGTGTAGCAAATAGGATGATAACATTGAAATACATAACTCTAGTTAAGTTCAAAATTGGATCTACAGATTAATACCATTGCTTTCGTGTGATGGAAAATTCACGTCTTAGCCCTCTTTTCGGACAAGATTTACTTAAACGTCTATTGGGCCACATTAATTTAGAAAGAAATATTTCCTTTTATAAAAGACCAAGGAAAGCTATCATATCAGAACGAAATGAAAGACAACAAGACATTGTCCGATCGGTTATTGTGTTACTCAAGCAACATAATATGGCAAACGTTTGAGCAGCAAAAAAAGTGGTGATACCAGCAAAATCTTACTTCCATCTTCCTGTAAGATTGAAGAAAAGAATAAAACTGGACTCAGCTTTACGTCACTTTACTGAGGTATTTAACACATAAATACAACCTGCAGGCAATGACGTTATAAATGAGAATCGATAATCCGATACTTCTAATTGCAAACCCAACAAGACACAAGATTGAGTTAAACAAAAATGCACCAATAGCGTATATATTTCTACTGATACAGGTATCAGTAGAAAGATTGCAATGTCAGCAACAAATGGTGGCATCATTGTTCAACATAGTCCCCATTACTGGCAACACACTTGCGCCAACGCGAAACAAGGTTTTCCATGCCGTCGGCGAAGAATTGTAGTGGCTGCTGGCGACACCATCGCCGAACTGCTGCTCCCACCTGTAGCGGTGGCCCTTAAGGTGATCCTTAAGTTTGGGGAAGACAAAAAAGTTCCAGGGCGCAAGATCTGGACTATAGTAAGGATGAGGCAGAATGTCCGTGAACCTCAGGCGCTGCAGTACTTTCTGAGTTTTGTGGCTTGTGTGCGTTCGAGCATTGTCGTGGTGCAGAATTGCCTGTTTATCTTTGGGAGTATGTTACAATCTAGTCCGCAGTCGCTTTAGGGTGTCAACGTAGCTATCTGAGTTTATTGTCTGACCGTTTCGCAGAAATTTAATATGCACGACCCCATCCCAATCCCAAAAGAGGGTCAACAACACTTTGCCAGGTGGGACAACTTTGAATTTTTGGCCGAGGAGAAGACGTGTGGCAGTACTCCATCGACTGACGCTTCGTTTTCGGGTCGTAATGTTGTTTCCACGACTCGTCGCCAGTAACAATTCTGCGAAGAAAGTCGTCATCTTCCTGTTCATATCGCAGGAGCAGCTGCTGACAGATTATCTTCCTCGACTCTTTCATGTCAGTCGTCAGTTGCCGTAGTACCCAACGAGCGCACATCTTCTTGTAATACAGAAGGTTATTAATGATGTGGTTCACAGAACCAATGAAAATAGCGAGCGTTGTTGCGATCTCGTGTTGCTTGATCCTGCAATTGCCCCGAATCAACTCGTCCACCTGATGTTGATGATCGTCATCAGAGGCCATTGCGTCTACTTCGGTGCTGATCATGGAGATTTGATGCGACTGGATTTTGGTCCTTCACAGTCCTTGCCCACCTCCGCACAGTGCTGAAGTCAACACAGGCATCCCCGTAAATTGCAGTCATACGGCGATGAATGTTGCTGGGCGCACAACCTTCCGCAGTCAGAAATTCAATGACAGCCCCCTGTTTCAACCGGACGTCACCACTGGATGCCATGGATTGCTCCATTACTCTGGAACGAGAAGAGATATGAAGGTGAAAAAGTTACATTCTATAGCTTAAACATCAGTGCATTAATGATAAACAGTTCAGAATGTATGCAGTACTATTGGTCAAGTAGTGGGCGTGGAGGCATTTAACTTTCTGGATGCCCCTCACATGTTTCCCTGTAACAAAACTTTATCACATTTTTTTATTTCAAAGAGCATGATAGAATGGCTTCGCAGTTCTACCGTTCTTAATGTTCAAAAGTGCATGAGTTCACTCTTATGTTTCAGATATTAGTGTTGGTATCTATAAATACTTTAAGCGTATTGTTGCATTTGTAATTTCAATTCAAAATATGAAGATTTTTCTGAGTTCGAATTAAAAAGTACATCTCGAATAACGAAACTGGGTGCAGTATTTTCCGGAAATTGTAACAAGATATTAGATAATTCCTTAAAAGTAAATCAGTTTCACATTTTTAATTTTAAAACATTGAAGTAGAACAACAGTGTTTCGTCCTTAATCTAAAGTATATGTCAATCAACAAGGAAAGCTATTTCAAGTAGTGAGTAAAAGATGTAATATTTTACACCTAAATATAAAAGAAAACTCTAATTTGCCTTCAATGTTAGACACTACGCACTTATAAAACACAAACCATATGAATAGTTTTTCTGACTATTTATTTTATAAAAAAGAAAAGGCACACTGAACTTTCATTCAAACGAAATTCGAAAAATAAATTTACGTTTCCTTCATTCCATGAACGAAAACCAAACAGTTGACAGCTATGCATATGGTTTGTTTAAAAAATAGTAATTTCAAGTTCAAGGAATGTTTATATCCAAGATAATGTTTGTCATTGCATTCAATATAGAAACTGTTCATGACAAAAGTTTGTATCCGGCCCGAGAAATAAATCTTGGTGCATCACTGTGGTCATTGCTTTAAAAGTTCAAAAGAATAGAAGATTCACTTGCACGTCCCTCTCAAGAAACACTCACTTCACATCCAAAAGGTTTCAGTTTCGTTTACAATATATTACGCACGTCTTCTAAATGGCGAGGTATCATTTTCAAAAGAACAATTCGAACTCTTGTAATGGAATTCTAGTTCAGTAATAGATTTTGTGGAATAGTTCCTGAAACACAACGAGTAAACTTGGTTTCGTTAATATGTCGACAATGCAGTCATCATTGTTCAGGTCCTCATAGGAACACACTTCCTCTGAATTACGCTTGAAATGTTGTTCAAAGTCAAAGTCTTTTAATATTTGCTACAAACAAGGACAATGGATTATGTCTCTGGGAGAACAACAGTCTTCTTCAGGGGTTATCAACTTTGGCGTAACGTGAGTACAATTGAGCCTCAATTTTCCTTGATCTACTTGCCACAGTTGCTTAATAGAACTTGACTTTCTCTGAGTTCTACAGTAGTTTTGCATAGGAGTGATGATAACGAATGCGTGGAATAAATTTATTTTAATAGGTTAGTCAACTCACACAAAATACATTGTTTGATATTTAATTTTGAAATGTTCAAGCTTTTTACAGATCCAACTGAGTATTAAGAACTCACCAAAACTTGGAATTTAGGTAAATAACTTTTCGCGTTTTCATAAATACGATACATGTTTGAGTACTTTATTTCACCTAATGCTTACTCAATTCAGAGGGGATTCTGGATTTTATTAATCGTTTTTGGTTTTATTCTTAAATGAATGGCGTCACAATTCAAGAGGTGCTGTGTGAATATTTTTCGCCATTACGAAAGTAGTAAACCAACTCCTCCACCAATTAAATCCCAGTCATGGTATAACAAAAATAAACTAAATAAAACATCTTGTAAGTAGTCCACAAATCACAGGTTTCTGATTGAATTCTGTTTCAGCATTTCTACCAAATTAGGACATCACAAAAGTTCTTTCAAACTCAAGAAAATGTCCTGTATAATGTTGTTTTAGAAACGGTTCAATTCACGACACTCTCAGATATCGTAATGTAGTTTTCTTAAAACCTGGACCTCAGTCAAAGTTGCCTAAAGATGTTCAGAATAAGTTTATATTCCAATTCAATACAATACTTTAAATACCTACCTCTTATTTAATTCATGCACGCACATTTTCTCTGATGCTATGGGTTGGGTTTCTGCATATAATATGAGTTCTATTATGGTACAGATGCATCCTATGTGAAGGTTTTGCTGCATTAGTCTGCATTTGATCTATTCAATTTGAATCAGTAGTTTCAGTATATTTAAAACAGATCATAAAGATTACATTCAAATCCTAGATTCCTTATACAACACTGGCAATACCATTTCTTATAATTTCAAACACTAATTTCTTACCAGATATTTATTTATTAACTAGATGGTACTTGTGATGTAATATTGCCTCGGAATATGCAGTAGAATGTAATCAACTGGTTGCAATGTACTTCCTTCGATCGGATAGCTTCACCGTCCTGGAGGAGATGTTAAGTGTCTATCTGCAATAATCACAAGTCCAGGCTGAGATATGTAAAATGCTGACAAATAAAAAATGATACTAAGTATTTAGTCTGGAAGCGAGGCTTGAAGCGCGAACTCTCGGAGCCATCACAGAACGTTCCTCTGTTTGGGTCTTATTTATGTGGCGAAGCACTACCTCTAGTGGGTATATGTGCATATTTGCATCCTTTTTGATGAGGCACATTGTTTATCAAGTATAATTATGTTCCCTGTGTTTGGAATCTTCCGCTTGCGGTCCTTAATAAAATTATAAATGTATATATTTGAATAATTTCAAATAGAATATGTTGGTACTGGGTTCGTTTCCCAAATATGGAGTTGGGGACAGTATTTTGTGCTCGTGTGGCCTGAGATTTCGTGCAGCTGTTGTGCTGCGATTATTATTAATAATAATACTCCGTTGCTATTGTTGTGTATGCATCTACAGTTTGCACTTTATTTGTTGTTGGGTTGTTATAAATATTTTTTCTAAATGTAGTTGTTGGTAGTCGCTGTTGACATCTGCGATTGCCAAATGGGCTTGGAAAGACAGGCCCTACAGTTGTCTGATTAGTTGGATTCTGAACCACTTCATGTGTTCGACCACTACGGGGTTTGAACTTGTGGCTACGTGCATAAGATGATAGTGATAGCCACGTCTGTATCTCTAGGTCATTTTTGGCCATAAGTTTGTCTATTGAGAGCAGTTTGATCTCTAACAGTCTTTTAAGAAGAGTTTTGTTTTCTACGTATATTTGATAGCGTTGTATGTACCTTGGTGGCCTGGTCCAGTTCGTGGAAGCACGTTTTTATAATTATAATAGGCCAATGTGGTATGGTAGTTCTCGTTGGGCTTTCAGGGTAATACCCCACCCTATTTGGT
This sequence comes from Lepisma saccharinum, assembly GCA_022664845.1. Taxonomy (NCBI): domain Eukaryota; kingdom Metazoa; phylum Arthropoda; class Insecta; order Zygentoma; family Lepismatidae; genus Lepisma; species Lepisma saccharinum. The sequence goes on along the minus strand of JAGDQP010005835.1, from coordinate 1,657 downwards.
TTTTTGTATAATCTTTCCTAAAGAATTGGCACTAGATTGTTGTTTCGGTGGAAAACTGTTTGTTCTACTTCAGCACAACCGTGCTAAAAAGTGTGTTTTTGAAGCTTTCATAAAAAATGTACACCCCTCATATGTACTGATTTAAAATCACTTTTAAAAGGCCTATCTGCTTTCGCAGAGGGTCTGGGTGTGGTAATTGTGGGTATCTTGGACATTTTTGCTACTGCTTGTTTGTCCCCGAAAATGTATTCGGTTTGATTATCTGATATCATATATATATATATATATATATATATATATACATATATATACATATACATATATATATATATATATATGTATATATACATATATACACATACACACATACATACACATACATATATATATATTGGCAGGTGCGCACCTGCTTGTTGAGAATGAGTTTTGTTTGTTATTTTAGTATTTTGGTTTGTTTATCTTTAGGCTCAAAGCCATGTTTGTTTATTATGCACTTGTGGTGCATTTAATCAGCAGTAGCGTGATCTACATTAGCGTCTGTTAATAGACTCTTTAATGCTAAAAAGTTGTTTCAGTTGTCGGTGTGAGATGAGCGTTATTAGGCCTTTTTTAAGTTGTTTTTTTAAAATAGTTTTGTTCAACTATGACAAGACTTGGTTGAATATGAGTGCCCAAGGAGAGAACAGATTCCGTCCTATGTAGACAGATTTTGTTTATTCTTTGTCATACGTTTTTTTATTTTTTGTTTCTAGCATTATTAGGCAGTATTAGGTACTCGAAACCTTTGATTCTTTCTCAATATTTTGTTAACATACACATTTTGTGCTAAGTATAGCAAATTAGTCATCTTTTGTTAATATCAGTGTTTTGCCTAAGCGACAGGTCTTTTGAAGTAAGTTTAACCTTCTTCATTAACCTATTAGTCCAAACGTGTGTGAGGAGAGTTGTGGTTTGGCCCCTTATGTGGATTTAAACCCTTTATTTCTAGAGGGTAAATTAATGTGGAGGATTTTGGAAGCTGAGCTTCGTTTTATTTAACATCAAGTTTTGAAGATAGTTTCGTTTCTTGTAAAAACTATAGTGGCCTTAATGAAGGCCTTTGTTTTTATTTTATTAAAACAAGCTTTATGTTTTATCAGTGTGGAGGCTACAAGTTTGTTTTCTTCAAGGGAATCCAGCGCTATTGCATTTACTCTGGATTTCCCAGTTTGTTTGGGTTCTGTGTTGTGAAGGTTGTTTTACATACTTTGGGTTGTAGATCCCTTTTTTTTGTTTAAGTTGTTGGATCTTGTAAATTTTGCCACAGTATTTTCAATTTGGCTGTGGCATCATTCTAATTGTCGTCATAAAGTTGGTTGAATGCTTGTGGAGCTAATGTTACTCTGAACAAGATTCAAAGTTGGTTTTTCAGTTTCAATTTAGGTACAGGACTGCGTTGCACTTCACGGATAGTGTGCCTCTGTGTTGAAGGATTCTGGTCTTTGCCTCTAACCGGATACGAACCCGGCCTGCCTTTTTCCAGAGTCACCTCAGAAGATTTTTATAAATTGTCCATCTTGAAATTGGCTGCTATCAGTCTTGTATTTAGTCTGGAAGCGAGGCTTGAAGCCCGAACTCTCGGAGCCATCACAGAACGTTCCTCTGTTTGGGTCTTATT